>JALAJA010000536.1:0-47245 GCA_023376005.1 Doryteuthis pealeii | reverse complement strand
AAAATTATGACTTGGAAATTATAAATGATTAGATGAGCATGATTGCGGACACTATATGATTATTGCATAAATTCGCTAATTGGGTTTTGGGAAAAAGGTTTATTTATTATTAATCAAGACGAATTGTTTACCCTAACAAAAATTTTACAATTGGCATTTTTGCCTCTTTACACAAAATTTGATCATTGATAAGATTATCTGATATACCTTTAAGTCCACCGATAATTTTTTCTGATATTTCATATTATAAATATTTTTACACAGTGTATTTAAAAAAACCTTCTTTCTAACATTTGCGCCCAAACTGTAGATTAAAAACATATTTTCAGATTGTATATTTTAGAAATTATATTTTTCTACTTGAATCATGTTGTGATAAATTCTGAAGATCATAGTAAAGATTTTCTATTTTCTACTGGTTGATTTGTTCAGTCTAACTTTAAAAAAAATATCAATCTTAAGCATTTCTTGTTTTTAAGAATCATAAAGGGTAAGTAATGTCTTTTTATCTATGGGCACATGAGAAAAAAACAAAATGTTTTTCAGTCTTAAACATATATCATGTCCTTCAAAATGTTACAAAAAAAAATGTACATACATACATTACATACATGTTTCATGGTATTAAAAAAAAATGTACACACACAGAGAAAATCATGTTTTCTTTATCCTCTGAAGCTTTTCAATTGCTTCTTTACTTCTGATCCCACTACCACAAGCTATTGCTACTTTTTGGTAAGAGGAATTTGATTTCCGAGAGAAGCAGCAGATAAATAATTAGAAAAAAAAGGCAAACCCTCCCTAAAAAAAAAAAAAATTCCAGGAGATTGCCTGTTCCACTACTAGGAGAGGAGAGAGGAACTTCCGTGTTCATTTTTTCTTTTCTTTTTTCTCTGTACCCAGATGCTTCTTTAGGCAATTTCTTACTGCAATAGTAAAATAGAATCTGCTGCCACATGTAACCTTTACTAAAAAGATTCTTCTTCCATTTGTTACTGTTATTCCTGTATTAAAAAGCTTTCAACTTATTCCTAAAACAGACTGTTTGTATTCAATTGTAAACATTTTTTGGGCAATTTTGGAGTTACCTGCCATTAGCCACATTTGGAAAGACAATTAATTTCTTTAAATCTGCCCCCCCCAAAAAAAAAAAAAAAACCCCTCACAAAACTTTACTTTGCTCTTAATATTTTTTGAGTATTATTGTATGAAAGAAACAATGTCATAAAATCATTAAAATCAAAAAAATAAACTATTACACTTGAATAGTTGACAACTTCCAATGCCATAGTTTTGCCAAGAAACACTTAGAAGTTATTATTAAGGCTTAAGCAGGCACCAATGTTCAATTTGTCAGTCATTTAGACGGGTTCATATTAAAATGTAAATATACACTTACACTTAAAAACTTTAATATAAAATCAAGGAACTTTTTTTTCTCTTTTTTTTCCCCTTTTTTTCTCCATATATCAAAGTTGTTTTAAAGTTGCTTAGGAGACTGTTTATTAATATCAAAAAATTATTTAGTCTATTCTCATAAAATTATAAAAGTAATTATTTCACCAAAGTAAAAGAATTCAAAACCTATATTTATAGTCGGAAAATATCTCCCTCATCCCAATGAAAGCAGTTAGTGGGCTTGGAGTATCCCAGGTCTGCATGATATTTTAAGGTAAATCCTGTAGAAATGCATGTTATTTTTTATGGCGATTCTAAACAAACACTGGATATAAATTTATTAAAAAAATGCATTGAAAAAATTAATTCTGTTTCACCGATTTGTGATTGAGACTAATTTTTTTGATAACGAAAAAGACATACTCTGCACAGAAGCTGAACTTTGGAGAATGGCTACAACAAAAGTAACTGACCCAATCTAAAGAGTGCGTGAATAGACTTGTTAAATGGCATTTATATTCTATATTTCTGTCAAATTGACCAGATCACATTACCAGGAGGTTTCAAAGCGGAACTATACAAACACCCTCTTGTATGATGATTACATGGGAAAAAAATGAGAGTCGTTTGATATGTCATTTTTTTCTCTTGTCTGATCATTAAAAGAAATAGAAAAACAAGATATACATATAAGACGGAACCCGGATTAAACGTGTGAAAAGATCAATTGCGTCTTCGGGTGTATGATGGTTGGCAGGTAATGGAGTAATGGGTTATAGTATTGGTATAAGCATTATTCAGATGCGATCCACTGGAAAGAGAGTGCAAGAGTTCTGGTAGTATTTAAGGTGCATAAGAAATCTTAAAAGACACAAAAACTCATCAACGTGGTAAGTTCCATGAAATTCGGACCAGCAAAGTGTTATATAATACAGTGCTCGAAATTCATTGCTTTATCTTGATATTTTGGTCGTCAGGGTTAAAATGGGATTTACAAGGTGAGGAAGCAGCGGAGTATAGGGGTAAGAAATTTCGAAAAGAGGTAGGGCATTTTTTGTCCAGGTTACAAATGGTTGAGTGTTATATTCGAGGCGGCGAAAGCTTATAAGTAGTTGTTATAATTAAAAAACCCAAATCTGATATCAATCTACTAATAAAATATAGTGGTATAACAAATTCCATTTTTAATTTTTTCATGAGCATTTCTAATATAGTTGCTTAGCTGTGCACACATCTTCATGTTAAATGTTAAAAATTTAAACAATGTAAGGTTTCACTTCCATATGTTTCTTTCACTCAGAACCTCATCTCTACAATATTCGAGAAGATTTTAGTCATATATTGAATAGATATAATCAGTACTTGCTATAGTATATTTACCAACCCCTCCGCAGGGCAGGATGTGACACAGGTCAATTTTAAGCGGAGTTCAACTGGTTTCAATTCAGAGTTTCCTTTCTCTAGACCGGTTTGCCTAACCAAGGTTAAAGAGCCCAGTCTGCCCTACTATTTATCCATAGCTGGAGGGGAAGAGTAGGATTCATTACCTTTCCCAAGGGTATTTAGCGCTAAGTGAAATGCAATTACCATGTCCAGGATTTGAACTCAGGGCGACGAGTCCATTTCCCATGACTTTAACCATTACCACCACGCGCTTCCTTGCTTATAGGGCAGTGGTAAACATGTTAGAACTTTGAGGGCCTGTTCCATTGATATTGTTTAAAGCATTACTTCACAAATCTTATGCAATGGAGTTACTGTTGCATGTATTTTTCCCTAATCCTGTTGAAAGGAATCAATGGTAGTTTGAATTTCAGGAAGAATTTTGAAGCCTATAGAAATTTGTTATATTGCTACTTGCCTAAAGCAACTTCCTATGATTCAACAAGAAATCTTGACCTGATTTCTGAAAATTGTTCATATTTTTTATTTATCTATTTATTCAAAATCTGAATTGGTAACTTTAGTAATGAACTAATGAGAATGTGTTTGAAAGTATCAAAAGAGTTATGCTTGGAGAGAAATATCCTTAGAGCTATAGATTATTTAGATAAAAAAGACTATCGTTTTTAGACAAAAATATTGACAGATTTTTTGAATTCTATTTAGTTGTATTAATGCTGCACAGTTTTGTGGGAATATTATCTAAGACAATTCCTTTATTGTTTCTTGGTGAGGCCAAACATTGATTCTTGGATAATAATATCAGTAAAGTCATTGGCTTGCTTAGCGTCATACTTGCTTACTCTCTTTTGTTCTGTTTATTTAAAAAGAATGTCTATTGAGATACTAGCACGAATATATTTTCTGCCTGAACATTGTTTGCCACACAGGAAATACAAAATGAAGTAATTTCTTAGCCACAATGTAACCATTAAAATACCTGGAGGCTTTATTAATAACTGACATCTCTCTAAGATAGAATGTAAATGAAAGAGTCTCTCCTAATAGTGAATTAGATTATCATCAAAAACCATTTTAAATATCTGACGAGACAGAATCTTGTTAGATTTCCATCACTGTTTCTCTCTCACTCACTCACTCTCTCTCACCACTCTCTCTCTCTCTCACTCTCTCTCTCTCTGCTCTCACTCTCTCACTCTCTCTCTCTCTCTCTCTCTCTCAAACAAGATACACTTTAAGAATTAAAATTCATTTTAACATACATATACAAATTGTTGAAAATCAACAAACATTTTGCTGTTTAATTTTTCATCATGCTTAGGAAACCAGTGACTGGTGAATCTAAAGAAAAAAAGTCAATTTTTAAAATTTTTTTCTTTTTCTTTAAAAAAAAAAAATCAGGTGTGCAAGTTTAGCTGAAACTAATTGATCAGAGAGCTCCGTGTCTTATCACAGATGACAGTAGTAGTGTGTGTGGTATATATATATATTATATATATATATATATATATAGGGTGTGCCACACTTATGCCACTTTATATTTACTAACTCTGATACATGTGTAAATATGTGTGTGTGTGGTATATATATATATATATATATATATATATACACCCACACATATGTATATATGCCTCATGGGTTTCTAGCAGTCACAGTCTCCGTCTGCTTTCTATCTCACTCCCTCTGGTATCTGTATTACATGGGGGGGTTAATTCAATATTAAAAAAAATGAAGAAATATTGTATAGTGAGACAAGTCAATAAAAGACAGCCAAGATGGAAGACAGGTGGAAAAAAAAAGTTCTACCATATTGAAATGGAGTACTTATTTATTAGGATGTTATTTATGCACTAAAAAACTAATAAAGGTTGAAATACTGTACAGCTAATGTAAACAGAAATATACAAAAGCTTATGTGCAAATCTACTGTATTTACAAATATATGCCATGTAAATGCCTATGAATTTATATGAATGTGTGTATATATTTGATTTTTCTAGCATAAAGCAATATTTTTATAAAAAGAAAAAAAGAAAAAAGCCAATGAGGCTTGAAACCACACTATCAGGGATTATCAGATCAAATTGATCATAGCTTAGTTTGACACAAGGACATGATTGTGTGATACTTCAGATGGTTTGAATTTAATGGTCTTTTTAAACTAGCTTGTGACTATCACTATTATAATACACATAGGGCAGGTTAGCTCAGTTGGTAGAGCATACACATACAACAGTTTCCTGTTCGATACCAGTCCTCACCAACTCAGCATATGAGTAGCGCAGCTTGGATCTGTGTGGGTAAAGCAGGAGCTGATGGTAGGTGTGGTCTCCATCTCAAAGCAAAACAATCTCCTTGGTCTAGCGCTAGTGAAAGGAAATAGACTCCCTCACTGTCTGGCTGATAACAACTTTAGGGCTACCGACAAGATAATATTACACACATTTGTTGTTGTCTATATGTAGCACTTTAGCTTATATTTGGTTTAGATATATATGTGTTATGTGTAGGACTATTTGTGTGCCTGAGCATATATTTTCTTTCTGTATGTTTATTGACACGGATGTATGTGGAGTGTGTTTTTAATATGTGATTGCTTGTGTCCAACATCACACATACAGAAAGCAACTGGCTGCTATCAATTTTAGCAGATACTCCATTTCATGTGATAGATTTTTCAACTTGAAAAGAAAAAAAGGAAAGAAGTCTATTTTTTTTTTTTTTTTTTTTTTGCTGGAGAAAACATGAGATTTAAAACCAATTGAAAAACCCATTTATTGAATTAACACACTTTTATGATATTCTTGTAGTTGTTTCTCCTCTTGCTTGCAAACACATTATCTCTGTTCATGCCATATAGTTATACATGTTCAAACCTAGCTATTTGTGGCAACTGTTCTACCTTTAAAGATATCATCACTGCACTTGCTGTTTTTCATTTTTATTTCTGCTCTTTCTATTGCAGTAGGGCATGCCCTTGATCTCCACACAACCCCCTTACTTAGCATTTTTCAAAGTGAAATTCTTACATCTGACAAAGTGAATTAAATATTATTTATAGTCATTGATATCATTGCCCAAAATGCCATTTTTATTGACCTTTTCCTGTCATTTATATTTATGCTGGAGAATTCAGTGTATGTTGGAAAGCTAAACCATGAATGTGACATTATTATTTGCAAGAAAGAAAATTGCGTGTTTTCTTCTTTAACTATAAATTTGCCGTTCTTTTTCTTAGTGATAACTACATTAAAAAATCATCGCTGCTCCACTGTGTTCTGGTTATGACACTAAACTGATTAGTGGTGTTTCCTCCTTTGGAGCTCGCTTAAACTGCATCTAAATGGTAAGTTCAATTTTGGAGCTCTGGGGAGTTTGGAGTACCCCTGTCATTGCCATTACTCCCAGGTCCTCTCTGACCCTGGGTTGGTTTAGTACCTATTAGGTCACATCTATGGGCTAAATAGAAAAACAATGAGTTAAAAAAACCCAAACTTTGAAATACCCATCCAAGAAGAATAAAACAATGCTTTGGCATAAAATAACCCAACAAGGTGTTTGATGCCAAAGACATTGGTTTATTCATTCTTGATGGTATTCAAAGTTTGGGTTTTTTTTAAACTCAATTGTTTTTCTTTTAAAGCCATAGATGTGACCCTAATTAGGTTACTTACCACCCAGGGTCGAGAGGACCTGGGAGTATGGCAATGAAAGGGGTACTCCAAAACTCCCCAGAGCTCCAAATTGGACTTCACCTTAGATGCAGTTTAACGAGCTCCAAAAAAGGAGGAAACACCACTAGAACAGTTTGTGTCATAACCAGGGAAACACAGTGGAGAAGAGATGATTTTAAATGTAGTTATCCTAAGAAAAAGAACAGGCCAAATTACAGTTAAAGAAGAAAACACAGCATTTTCTTTCTTGCCAATAATAATGGTCACATTCATGGTTTAGCTTTCCCAACATAAACTGAATTCTCCACAATAAATAAATGACAGAAAGTCATAAATGGCCATTTGGGCAATGATATTCATGAATATAAATAATATAAATTCACTCTGTCAGATGTAAGAAATTTCATTTGAAAAAATGCTAGTAAGGGGAGGCTGGGGGGAGATCAAGGCATTCCGCTCTGCATAGGAAAGAGCAGAAATAAGATGAAAACAGCAAGTGCAGTGATTGATATCGTTTAAAGGTAGAACAGATTGCCAACCAAATGAGCTAGTGAACATGTAATAAACTAAGTATGGCTGAACAAGATATAGTGTTTGCAAGCAAGAGAAGAAACATACAAGAATTATTCATAAAAGTGTGTTATTCAA
Organism: Doryteuthis pealeii; assembly: GCA_023376005.1. NCBI lineage: Eukaryota > Metazoa > Mollusca > Cephalopoda > Myopsida > Loliginidae > Doryteuthis > Doryteuthis pealeii. The sequence goes on along the minus strand of JALAJA010000536.1, from coordinate 40,118 downwards.
TAAAATGGGTTTTTCATTGGTTTTAAAAATCTCATGTTATCTTCCAGCAAAAAAAAAAAAAAAAAAAATAGACTTCTTTCCTTTTTTCTTTTCAAGTTGAAAATCTATCACATGAAAATTGGAGTATCTTGCTAAAATTATAGCAGCCAATTGCTTTTCTGTTTATGTGTGATTTGGACACAAACAATTCACATATTAAAATACACACATACACATACATCCGTGTCAATAAACATTTAACAGAAGAAAATATTATGGCTCAGGCCACAAATAGTCCTAACACATACCACATATATATCTAAACCCAAAATATAAGCTAAAGTGCTACATATAAGACAACAAAACAAATTGTGTATTATTATCTTGTCGGGTAGCCTAAAGTGTTATCAGCCAGACAGTGCAGAGTCTATTTCCTTTCACTAGCGCTAGACCAAGGAGATTGTTTTTGCATTTGAGATGGAGCACCGACACCTTACCATCAGGCTCCTTGCTTTACGCACAGATCCAAGCTGTGCTACTCTTATGCTGAGTCTGGTGAGACGGTATCGAACCAGGAAACTTGTTTTCCTAGGCGGACGCTCTACCGACTGTAGCTAAACCTTGCCCTATGTGTATTATTATAGTGATAGTCAACAAGCTAGTTTTAAAAGACCATTAATTCAAACCATCTGAAGGTATCACACAATCATGTCTTGTGTCAAACTAAGCTATGATCAATTGATCTGATAATCCACTGATAGTGTGTTCAAGCCTCATTGGCTTTTTCTTCTTTTTTTTTATAAAATATTGCTTTATGCTAGAAAAATCAATATATAATACACACATATTCATATAATTCATAGGATTACATGCATTATATTTGTAAATACAGTAGAATGCACATAATTTTGTATATTTCTGTTTACATTAGCTGTACAGTATTTCAACTTTATTAGTTTTTTAGTGCATAAATAACATCCTAATAAATAAGTACTCCATTTTCAATATGGTAGAACTTTTTTTCCCACCTGTCTTCCATCTTGGCTGTTCTTTTATTGACTTGTCTCACTATACAAATATTTCTTCATTTGTTTAATATGAATTACCCCCCCACCATGTATACAGTATAACCAGAGGCGGATGAGATAGAAGCAGACGGAGACTGTGACTGCTAGAATACCCATGAGGCATATATACATATGTTGTGGGTGTTATATATATAATATATATATAATATATTATACACACACACACACACATTTTACACATGTATCGAGTTAGTAAATATAAAGTGGCATAAGTGTGCACACACTATATATATATATATATATATACACACACACACACTACACTGTCATCTGTGATAAGACACGGAGCTCTCTGATCAATTAGTTTCAGCTAAACTTGAACACCGGATTTTTTTTTTTAAAAAAAAAAAAAATTTAAAAATTGACTTTTTTTCTTTAGATTCACAGTCACTGGTTTCCTAAGCATGATGAAAAATAAAAAAAACAGCAAAATGTTGTTGATTCTTCAACAATTTGTATATGTATGTTTAAAATGAATTTTATCTTAAAGTGTATCTTGTTTTGAGAGAGAGAGAGAGAGAGAGAGAGTGAAGAAGTGAGAGAGAGAGAGAGAGATGTGAGAGGAGACGAGAGAGAGAGAGAGAGTAGTGAGTTGAGAGAGAGAAACAGTGATGGCAAACTAACAAGATTCTGTCTGTCAGATATTTTAAAATGGTTGTTGATGATAAAAATCTAATTCACTAATTAGGAGAGACTCTTTTCATTTACCTTCTATCTTAGAGAGATGTCAGATATTAATAAGCCTCCCAGGTATTTTAATGTTACATTGTGCTAAGAATTACTTCATTTTGTATTTCCTGTGTTGGCAAACAATGTTACAAGGCAGAAAAATATATTCGTGCTAGTATCTCAATAGACATTTTTTTTAAATAAACAGAACAAAAAGAGTAAGCAAAGTATGACGCTAAGCAAGCAATGACTTTCTGATATTATTATCCAAGAATCATGTTCTCACCAAGAAACAATAAAGGAATGTCTTTAGATAATATTCCCACAAAAACTGTGCAGTATTAATACAAAATTAATAGAATTCAAAAAAAATCTGTCAATATTTTGTCTAAAAAACGATAGTCTTTTTATCTAAATAAATCTATAGCTCTAAGGATATTTCTCTCCAAGGCATAAACTCTTTTTGATACCTTCAACACATTCTCATTAGTTCCATTACTAAGTTACCAAATTCAGATTTTGAATAAATAGATAAATAAAAAATATGAACAATTTCAGAATCAGGTCAAGATTCTTGTTGAATCATAGGAGTTGCTTTTAGCAAGTACAATATAACCAAATTTCTATAGGTTCAAAATTTTTCCTGAAATTCAAACTACCATTGATTCCTTCACAGGATTAGGGAAAAATACATGCAACAGTAACTCATTGCATAAGACTTTGTGAAGTAATTGCTTTAACAATATCAATGAACAGGCCCTCAAAGTCTAACATGTTAACCACTGCCCTATAAGCAAGGAAAGCGCGTGGTGTTGAATGGTTAAAGTCATGGCGAAATGGACTCGTCGCCCTGAGTTCAAATCCTGGACATGGTAATTGCATTTCACTTAGCGCTTAATACCCTTGGGAAAGGTATGAATCCTACTCTCCTCCAGCTATGGATAAATAGTAGGGCAGACTGGGCTCTTAACCTTGGTTAGGCAAACCGGTCTAGGAGAAGGAAAACTCTGAATTGAAACCAGTTGAACTCCGCTTAAAAATTGACCTTGTGTCACATCCTGCCCCTGCGGAGGGGTTGGTAAAATATATATAAGCAAGTACTATTATATCTATCAATATTATGACTAAAATCTTCCTCATATTTGTAGAGATGAGTCTGCATGAAAGAAAATATGGAGAGTGAAACCTTACATTGTTTTAAATTTTAACATTTACATGAAGATGTGTGCACAGCTAAGCAACTTATATTAGAAATGCTCATGAAAAAATTTAAAATGGAATTTTGTTATAACAATATATTTATAAAATGTAGATTGATATAAGATTTAGGGTTTTTTAAATTATCAAAAATCCATTCATAGCTTTCGTGAAATATAAACACTAGAATTTGTAAAAACTGGACAAAAAAAATGCCCCTATTTTCCTGAAATTTCTTACAATATACTGTGTTTTCATTGATAAATCCCATTTACTGCAAAAAATATTCAAGATAAGCAATGAAATTTGGCATGTATATATAAAATTTGCTGGTGAATATTTATGGAAACCTTAAGTGATGAGTTTGTGTCTTTAAGATTCTTATAGCACCCTAAAATACTACAGACATTTGCATTTTCAGTGGATTGCATCTGAATAAATGCTTATAAAAATCACTATAAACCCATTTAATCCTGCCAAACCATACATGAAAGAAAAGGAAATTTGATTTATCTAAAAGTTTATCGAGGTTGTTTATTGTATATCTTGTTTCTATTTATTTTTAATGATCAGACAAGAGAAAAAAAATGACATATTCAAACACCATTTTTTTCCATGTAATTCAATCATACAAGAGGGCTGTTTGTAATTTCGCTTATTTGCAAAAACTCCTGGTAAATATGAATCTGGTCAAATTTGACAGAAAATAGAATAATAAATGCCATTTAAACAAAGTCTATTAGCAGTTTAGATTGGTCAGTTACTTTTGTTGTAAGCCATTTCAAAGTTTCAGTTCTGTGGCCAGAGTAACTTTTCGTTTACAAAAAATTTAGTCTCAATCACAAATGGTGAAACAGACATTTAATTTTTCATGCATTTTTTAAATATAAATTTATATCCAGTAGTTGTTTAGAATCGCCCATAAAAAAAAAACATGCATTATCTACAGGATTTACCTTAAAATATCAGCAGACCTGGGGATACTCTCAAGCCACTAACTGCTTTTCATTGGGAATGAGGGAGATATTTCCGACTTATAAATATAAGGTTGAATCTTTTACTTTGTGAAATAATTACTTTTTATAATTTTATGAGAATAACTAAATAAATTTTTGATATTATAAACAGTCTCTAAGCACTTGAAAAAAACAACTTTGATATATTGGAGAAAAAAAAAAAGGGGAAAAAAAGAAAAAAGTTCCTTGATTTTATATTAAAGTTTTAACGTGTAAAAGTGTATATTTACATTTTAATATGAAACCCGTCTAAATGACTGACAATTAACACTTTGGTGCTGCCTTAAGCCTTAATAATAAAACTTCAAGTGTTTCTTGGCAAAACTATGCATTGGAAGTGTCAACTTCAAAGTGTCAAAATAGTTTATTTTTGTTTTTAATGATTTTATGAAATTGTTTCTTTCATAAAAATAATAAACTCAAAAATATTACAGAAGCAGTAAGTTTTTGGTGAGGGTTTTTTTTTTTTTTTTTTGGGGGGGGGCAGATTTAAAGAAATTAATCTTGGTTCTTTCAAAGTGGCTAATGGCTAGGTCACCCAAACTTGCCCAAAAAATGTTTACAATGAATACAAACAAGTCTGTTTTAGGATAAGTTGAAAGCTTTTTAATACAGGATACAGTACAAATGGAAAGAAGATCTTTTTAGTTAAAGGTTACATGTGGCAGCAGATTCTATTTTACTATTGCAGTAGAAATGCCTTAAAGAAGCATCTGGTACAGAGAAAAAAGAAAAAGAAAAAAAAATGAACACGGAAGTCCTCTCTCCCTCTCTCTAGTAGATGGAACAGGCAATCTCCTGATTTTTTTTTTTTTTAGGGGGTTTGCTTTTTTTTCTATTTATTTATTCTCTCTCTCTCTCGGAAATCAAATCACTCTTACCAAAAAGTAGCAATAGCTTGGGGTAGTTGATCAGAAGTAAAGAAGCAATTGAAAAGCTTCAGAGGATAAAGAAAACATGATTTTCTCTTGTGTGTGTACATTTTTTTTAATACACATGAAGACATGTATGTATGTATGTATGCTACATTTTTTTTTTGTACACATGAAGACATGATATATGTTAAGACTGAAAAACATTTTGTTTTTTTCTCATTGCCCATAGATAATAAAGACATTACTTACCCTTTATGAATTCTTAAAAAGAAATCTTAGATTGATATTTTTTAAAGTTAGACTGACAAATCAACCAGTTAGAAAATCTTTACTATGATCTTCAGAATTTATCACAACAGTTTCAAGTAGAAAATATAATTTCTAAAAATACAATCTGAAATATGTTTTAATCTACAGTTTAGCCAAATGTTAGAAAGAAGGTTTTTTTAAATACACTGTGCAAAATTATTTATAATATGAAAATATCAGAAAAATTTATCAGGTGGACTTTTAAAGGGTAATATCAGATAATCTCTATCAATGATCCAAATTTTGTGTAAGAGCAAAAATGCCACATTGTAGAAATTTTTGTTAGGGGTAACAATTCTCTTGATTAATAATAAAATAACCTTTTCCAAAACCAATAGGAATTTATGAATAATCATTATAGTGTCAGCAATCATGCTCACTCTAATCATTTATAATTTCCCAAGTCATATTGTTGGATTATTGTCTTGGTTATATAGTTATTTACTAAGCCTTAGCTTAGATGTGGCACAAAGCCTGAAGTATGAGGCACCCAATGAGAATTCCAACTCACTAACAATGGTCTGCAAATGGTAGCATTAACCATGTGAGGTGTCCTATTTGGTTAGAATTCAAGTGTTTTCCTTCTTCTAGACTGGTTCCTAACCAAGGTTTAAAGGCCCAATCTGCACTACTATTTACCAATACATAGAGCAAGAATAGTTGGATTGTACATTTCCCCAAGAGTTTTAGCACTATGTGAAATACAAACAGCTGTGTCCAGGATTTGAACTCATCTTTTCAGTGTCCATTTCCTACAATTGCGTAACCATTACACCACGTGCCTCTAAATACTGTGTAAATTTTGTGTTTCAAACAATGTAAACCATGTATATTATTTTCAGTCGGTACAACTGATAAAAAGTGAACAAATGCTAAAATTGGTCTTAAATTTAGTAGCTATAAATTCTTTTTAAAAAAAGTCACCACGTATTATATACGAGAAATTCTTTTTCCAGAAATTTCAAGCCCAAGTTAGGGGAGTGCGGTTATACAAAATTATGATGGTATTAAAAGCAGCCTTTGAGCAAATAAAAAAATAAAATCTGTTTTTAAAAAGCACTTTCAAAGTATTATTTATGGATACAGATATAAATAAAATGTTGTTATTTAAATGAATCTTAATAGGCAGAAAAAGAAAAAAAAACAGGTAAAAAAAAAAAAAATTGAAAATCAATAATTTAGAGTGCTAATAAGAAAAATTTGTGATATGAGAGCCTAATTACAAACCTATGGCAGACATTATTTTTCGTTTGTTTTTTTCTTTCTCACCCCAGAAATTAATTCTTACAATGGAGGAGGCCAGAAGAGAGAAAGAAATCACCAGAATGTAGAAATAGATTGAAAACATTGATAAAAACTTAAACTAAAATATATAACAAAAAAAAAAAAAAAAATTGCTTCATTAGTCTTGGCTGTGTGTGTGTGTGTTGTGTGTGAGTTTTTTGTGGTGTCGTTATTTTTAATTGAAAAAAAAAATAGTAAACATCATGAAGAATTTCAAAAGCAATAATAAATATAAGCCAATCATATTTAATGAAACCTTTTTACATCAATAAGATTATTAATGATCAAAACAAGACAAAAAAGGTCACCACAAAATCCAATAGGAAAACAAACCACAATTTGCATACTTAAATCTTATTTTTTTTATTTATAAAGATTTGTAATTCAAGTCTAAAAAGAAAAAAAAAGTTTGAATTAAACAGCAATTTTTAAATAGACATTTGAATGTATATCTATTCATTTTTTTTTTAAATTGTGACTAAATTGTTTGACTGTTCACATTTAAGTGTCACGCTGATTATACAAGGGGAGATGGGAGTATTCTGAAATACACCAGACACAAAAACAGACGTGTTAGTAAAGTACAAGATTCTGAGAATCTATAAGTTCTCCAGTAATACCACTACACTACTACTTGCTGCCTACAACTTGTCCATTTCATTTTGTTAAATTATTTAACAAACAGAAAATATGAAGAGTTGTAGAAAAATGATATTTTAAAGAACTGCACTTCCCCTTACCCCCAACATTTTTTCTTTTTTTCTTTTTTTCAATATTTGAGTATCTAGAAAAATATCACTGCTAAATTTTTTTTTTTTTTTATTTTAAAAATCTTAAATGAACATTTTAAAAATGTTTATTACATTTTAACTGGACTGATTTGTTTTTAATCTTCTTGGGTTTTTATTTCTTCAGAACATTAGAGCTTGAGAAATTGAAAATAAAAGAAATAAAAAAAAGATACAATTCAGACATTTTTTAATTAAAAAAATTCAAAGAAAACAACAGATCTTTGCTATGATTTGAAACACACAATGACATTAGGATTTCAGTTGACATTAATTTTACATTGTAAACTGAATATCAGATATCAATAAATTCAAACCAACATTGCCATGAATCCGCTATTTTATCATTAACTCTCTCAATCTTGGTTTTTTTTAAAATTTATTTTCCCAACAACATAAAAAAAAAACAATTTAAAATCAAGCTAACTTAAATTACATGGGGAAAAGTATATATTTACCCAACTTCTCCGCCATGGGCCAAGATGCTGACAAAAAGATCAATTTTTAAGGCAGAGTACAGCTGGTTTTGAATTCATAGTTTTCCTTCTCCAAGACTGGTTGCCTTAACAAAGCTAAAAGGAATACAATCTGCATTCTATTTACCCTTAGCTAGGAGGGGAGTACAGATGGCTTTCCCAATGGCATTAGGCAAACAACCCCTTCTAGGATTTGAAACTCAGGTTGCCAATCCATTCCACGATGATAATAGTTATGTTAAGCACGCCACCAAAACTAACTCTGGCCTGACAAAAGTATGTTACACCAATTAACAATCTTAATCAAATTCTCTAATACCTATCTAATGCAAATTTTATGTTTATTTTACCCCATATGTGTGGATTTTTTACAGTATATTTTTTTTACAAACTCTCTGGTTTTTAAAGAATTTACCTAAATAACTAATTATATCAGAATTTCACAAGTTCTATCATTTGGGTAAGAGAAGGTGAGAGGAAGAGGAACACCCAAAGTAATTATGACTAAGAAGAGAGGTTCTTTGTTTGAATTGAGATAAGTTACCGTTGATAAGAAACAGGGGGGGGGGGGCTATCAGTAGTTTTGACTAACAAGAAGAGAGATCATTTGATTTGAATTCAGAGTTGATTACCTGTATGAAATGGGATACGGATAAGAATGAGTTTAATCCTGGATACAGTTTGGTTATATTTCACATAGTGCTAATGCCCTTTGGAAAGGTATGCATCCAAACTAAATTCTCCATCCAACTATGGGTAAATAGAGGGCAGACTAGACTCTTTAATCATTGTTAGGCAACCAGGCCTAGGAGAGGAAAACTTGTTAAACTGCTAAGAAAGACTTGTGTCCACATCCTGTGCGGAGGGATTGGTAAATATACGGCATGGTTATTCATGTAACTGTTATATCAATTTTGTTTTTGAAATGTTTAATTTATATTTTCTAGTGTCATTATCGATATAATATGCAGCAATCTTAAAAACCAATTTTTTATTAAAGATCAACAAGACAACATATAAATCTAAATACATCAGATAAAACAAATATATCACAACACCAGAACAAACCTACTATTCTTACAAAAGTAAGTAAGTAAGTCGACCTGGGCAGGGCAAAGTCCTAAAGTCGGTATCAGCCAGTCAGCGAGGGGGAGTCATCCCCTTTTCAATAGCGCTAGACCAAGGAGAATGTTTTTTAGCACCCTCCTGAGGTGGAGCCCACACCTACCATCAGCTCCTTACTTTTACCCCCACAGATCCTGCTGCTACTCATACGCTGAGTTGGCGGGGGCGCCCGCGTATCGAACTAGGAACCTTTGTGGTTTCTAGCCAAACGCTCTACCGCGACTGATGAATCTTGTAACAGTTTGCCAGGTCATAAACACTTGATATATAAATTTTTAATGTAGAAGATACCCCAGAGAGGGCCGGTGGGCCGGCATTAAAGTTCCTCAGAATTCAAAAGCAATAACATCTAAAGTTTCCCCCTTGAAAAATGACAATAATGGTTAAAAGCACTCAGGTAGAAAATTGTGCATAACTTTCAATACAAATCTTGAATCAAATATTTGTTCTTTAATGCAAAAACAGAAGGGAAAAATCATTAAAAGACTTGAATAAAACCTTGTCTTGTTGATATGAAAAATATAATGTAAAGAATGGAGTAGTTTTGAAAAAAAGGGCGGCCTAAAGTCGGTTATCAGCCAGTCAGCGAGGGTAAGTCTATCCCCTTTTCAATTAGCGTAGACCAAGGAGATTGTTTTAGCATCTGAGGTGGAGCGCCACACCTACCGGTCAGCTCCTTACTTTACCGCACAGAGCCCTGTGCTACTCATACGCTGAGTTTGGTTGGGACCAGTATCAAACTAGGAAAACCTTGTGGTTTCTAGCCAAACGCTCTACCGACTGAGCTAACTTCCAATGTAGCCAAACCTAAATAACATAGGAAAAATATTTTGACTAAAATATTCCACATCAGTTAAATGGAAATCAGCCATATTTCAAATGCAAAAATTTCAATCAATATTTTAAGTGTTAATAAGAAATTAGATTCAAGTCATGATCTTGTACCTGGTGGTGTGGAATGGCATACAACAGTACAAAAAAAAAAAAAAAAAAAAAAGAATTAACCCTTGTAGGCAGATTGACTTTTTTTTTATCACCATTAGTACACCAGAGTGACATTTTTGTCATTAGCATAAGTTAAGGTATTTTCCAATTGGCTTTTCATTGACCCAATTCAATTTTAATGTATAGAAACATGGTGCACACATAACCGCCTGGTGTAGAGGACTATGCTGTTAGATTATGTTAATGGTTGTTAATTACAAGTGAGTACTGTTGTTTCATACTATTGCACTATACACAATTGCTGATCAAATTATCAGGATTTGTTTTGTTTTTGGTTTGTTTTTTATATATGATTAATAATGGAGATTCGCTTCCGGTTTTTGTCTGTAACAAAAACTGCGTCACTGCTTACATTTCACATTACCAACACAAATCCAACGTCATAACAGATAAATATACTCAAAATGTGAGTATGCAACGTTAGACAATCCTCATTGTTTCAATAAATAGATGCCCGGCGTTTATATATTATATATAGATTGTTTTATTCTAATATAATATTTTAAAGTTTATCGGAACTGTTTCCATTTCAAATTGGTCTTTTTTTTTTTTTTACTCCTTTAATAAATTTGACGATTTTACATACTTTATGGTACACACTCTATGACATTGAATTTTCAGCTCCCATCCCCTCAGACAATATCTTTCAAAAAAATTATTTTACATCGCCCGGAGGACGTCTTTTATTTTGCTAGCATGATTAATAATTGACTAGTTTGAACATACACCCTATTTGAAAATTTTCTAAAAAATAATTCACCCAATCTACAAGAATTAAAAGTTATTTGCCTGTAAAAGCATTGAAGAAGCAAATTCAGATTTTTATTTGGGGCTGCTTATATCAACTTCAGATGATACTCTTAGGAAAAGCACAAATCCACTATTCAACCCAGTTGTGCTGAATGTAATGGTTATCATCATAGGCAAAACAAAATTGACAAACAGTTCAAATCCTGACAGGGCTGTTTGTGTTTCACTTTGTACTACCATGGTAATTTTTAAAAAGGCATGCATCATCTCTTCTGCCCTGCCACCCACAAAAGCTATGGGTAAATAGTAAGGCAAACAGGGTTTTCAGTCTTGGTCAGATAACCAATCTTGTAGGAGGAAAACTCTGAATTCAAACCTGCTGAACTCCACTTAAAAAATTGACATTGTCACATCTTTCTTGTGACAGAAGGGTCAGGTAAATACATACTCTACTTAATTATAAAAATATAAATAATTCTATAAAGACTAAATAACATGCTTTTTATGCATATGTATTCATATATTTTTAGTGGACACAATTATCTATGGTAACAAGATAATATAGAAAAATTGAATACTTTATATATTTGTAAAGTTCAAATTGTACACATGCTGACCTTTGATTTATTTATTATATAACACAAATAGAGTTAAGCACAAATTTTTTTAAAGATAATAAAACAAAAATTAGATTAAAAAAGAATCCTATTTTATGCTACACAAAACACATTTTATAAAATTTTCACTGAGCAATTAAAAATAGAGGAAATGGTAAAAATTTCTAGTACCAACAACTTTTTTTTTCTTAATATTCATTGTTAAAGTAGAGGGGTTTTTATGTTACATAATTATTGGATACCTAATACTTATATAAGGTAGTGTAGAAACATAATGGCGATTAGTGCAGCTGATGGCCTTGAGAGTGAGTGACGGCGCTTGACCTCACTTTCACTTTAATCGTGAGAACCGGAGGCATAGAAGACCCTGTTCCGGTTTAAGGATAGTAAGTAACTCAGTCAGTTAGCAAGTAGGAGCCAAGCTCGCAGGATGTGCGCAGATGTCTGGTTTGGGGATTTACAAATAAAGTAACATCAAAAGTAAATCGAAGTCTTGTGTTATTACCTAAAAAACTAACAATGACACAGGGCATCTGATAAGGAGAAATCCCTAACAGAAACCAGACCCGAAGTCCCCAAGAAAGTCCAGACCTTAGAAGAGACCAGACCAAGATGTTAGAAGATAGAACCAAAGCCAGCCAGAAGAAAAGACGACTAGAAGTAAGAAGTAAGAAAGGGTATACAACACTTATATGTTATCTAATATGGTACGTTAAGATTACAGAATTGATTAGTGATGTTGCCAAGTGAAATTACAGCAGGACAAAAAAAAAAAAAAATGAGATTAATAAACCAAATTCAAATTTTGTGGAGTTTGCTTGTATCTTTCACTTAGATTTTAAAATATTTTTCTACACAATTTTACACAAATTACACAAATTAATTTTTCTTAATATAAAACAGTCATTAAGTCTCTCATCCATTATGTGAATTTGTTTTATAAGCTTCTTAATGAAGGCGTGTGGTGAAATGGTTACCAAAGTAGGAAATGGACACGAGACTAGTTCAAATACTGGGTGAGGTTGTTTGTATTTCACATAGCATTGGGAAAGGTATGAATCCAACTATTCTCCCTCCAGCTATGGGTAAATAGTAGGGCAGACTGGGCTCTTTTAACCATGGTTAAGTTAACAGTTTAGGAGAAGGAAAACTCTGAATTGAAGCCTGTTAAACTCTACTAAAAAAATAGACCATGTGTCACATCCTGCTTGTATGGAGTGTTGGAAAGTATATATAGTAACAAATAATAGAGATAGATCGCTTCCAGTTTTGTCTGTAACAAAAATTGCGTCACTGCTTACGTCACATTACACAAAATCATAACATAGAATAGAAAATACACTCAAAATATGAACATGCAACATTAGACAGTCCTCATTTGTTTTTTAAAACAAGTTTTAATAAATACAATAATAAAATTTAATAAATATCTATATATAGTTTGTTTATTTTTAAGACATATTTAAAGTTTACATTTCAAATTGTTTTATTTTTTAATCCTTTAATGAATTTGATGATTTTACTTACTTAGGGTACAAACTTGCTGACATTGAATTTTTTTACTCCCATCTATTTTTACATTGCCCGGAGGGCGTTTTTTATTTTGTACTAGTAGTAACAATTACTGTTCGTAACCATGATATAAAAAAATTTAATTGACACAAAAAAAAAAAAATTACAAATAGTCATTGTTTAGAAAAACAAGTTTTTTTTTTGTTTTTTTTAACATTTGTCTGATAGTCTTGCTCTATCTGGCATCCAAGTCTCGGCCTTTTATTCAGTAGAGACATATACTTCAACTAGTATTTAATATTTTGTGTCAGACCAAATTTTTAAATATCAGTGAGGTAACTATTTTTTAGGAGAGCTCTAAATTTTTTAAAATTATGTTCTTGTTTCTTCTTGGGAATGGCGTTTTGGAACGTGAAATTTACCCAATGACTGCCAGAACAACCAACTAGTATATTTTATCAAACTATATTAAACTATTAAGAAAAGAAATTAATACTTTTTTCCCCCATTTATTCTCAAAATATGTCTTTATTGCTATAAAAAAAATGTTTGATTTGAGTCACTCCTAATTATCTCAAAATCACAAATATCCTATAATATAAAATGAGAGACAGCAGAATGAAAAACTAATAAGAAAAATAAAGAAAAATAAGGCAAAATGAATCATTACTTTGGATTGCAACCAACAGAAAAATATTTATCACTCAAATTTTTTTGTTACAAAAAATAAAATAAATAAAAAAAAAAGATAAATAAATAAAATAAAGAAATAAATGGATAAAAATCAATGTTTCTTAATAACAAAATGTTTAAAAATTTTAAATAAAAAAATTGTGATTAATCACTTTTGTGTTATATGACATTCAAATAAAAAACTAGTTATTTTGACCATATAAATGTTTAAATGCAAACAATTTAAGTATCCATATATACAGCTACTATTCTTCAAAGTGCCTATGGACAGAGGCCTTGAAATAATTTCTCTCTTAGGATTAAAAATCACTAGTCATTGTTATGGTACTGAACTGAAGAATAATTAAAGTTCCAATACCGTCGAACTGGGGAACAACGGTGTAACTGAAATACAAACCCGAATGCTACAAAGTCCACTGCAAAATGACAAAGTATATATAAGACTCCACAATGTCATTCCAAATCAAGCAGTCAAGCAGCCAATCAGAACTCAAAGAAGGAATCACCCAGATTCATGGATGGATGATCATTCTTGATTCCTATTTATACCAACTGTCTTGGACACTGCTTGAGTTGTACTTAGCTGCTGTTATTAAAGCCAACAGTAGACTAAACTGAACCAGGGATAAAAGAAACCCATAAATGACTTTTGCATGTCCTTCTTACCAATATGGACTATTATTGAAAAGGTGAAATTAATTTTTTATCTTTAGAGATACTATGATTATTTGGAATGCTGATATCAATAAGCAATTTTCTTTTTTTTGCTATAAATGAGTTTTTGGGTTTTTTTAATAATCTCTTATAAATTGAGTTTACTATAAGAGCATTTTATTCAATAAAGACAAGATTTTTTACAGTTACACATCATATAAAATATAAGGAAATCTTTTTATGTGGCTATTTCTACACATGATGCTCTCTTATAGTCTTAAATTTATTGATTGATTTAAATGGCATATCAACATTGTCTGGAGGTTAGAGAAATGCATACATTGTACATTTATATATTTATCATTTTTGTGAAATTTCCTAAGATTTTAGCACATGTTATATGATATCAAGTATTCCTATCTAATACAAATAATTTGCAAACAGATCAATCTGACCCATAGATGGAACCCTAACAGATATTATCACTCCGGATCAGAGTGGACAAGGGAGTAATGGTAATGTGGGATATTTACACTCCTCAGAACTACAGAACTGGAGCCTATACCCTGATGCAGTTTAGTGACAAACCCAGGAAACACACTTTTTTGGTAGAGGGAGGAGGGTCTTACCACTCTGCAGAGGATACAGTCTGTGTTTTAAGTGCCACCGACAGAGCATTTTTTTTTTTTTTTTTTTTTTTCTTAATGTAGATTTTCTAAAAGACATCAGAGAATATCCTGGTGGCCAGTAAATCACATTTTGTCAATTGCACTCAAGTGTGAGAGCCGACATAAACAACACTTAAAACACAATATAAAAAACAAGGATTTTTTTTTCTAAGACAAAATTCCCATTAGGAGGTGTTTTTAAAGAATTTGACGCCGTTATAAAAGGTGCTTATACAACAGAAAACTAGTATTAATAGGATGGTTTCAAAATCATACATACAAATTCATCACCATGCACATCACAGTTCAAAGCAATAGATAATAAATGAAAAACATTTTATTCTCACTGTATGGGCTCAGGCTCTGAAATCTCAACAACCTAAATTAAATTACCCTTTTTGGGGGGAAAGTAGGAGGGTCACTATAAACAGTAAGATCAAAATAGGACTAAAAATTTACATTTTCCACACACTTCCTTTTTTTTTTTTTTCTTTTCTTTTTACATCACAATTCTTAGGCAAAACCTTAAGATTTTAGTGAGTGGTGAAAAAATATATATATAATTGTTGCTTTCTTCCCACCATAAAACAAGCCTACAGTTAATGAAAAAATAAACAAAAAAACTGATGGTTAATCTATAAAGTTTCTTTCCTTTTCCTTCTGCAAACAATAAAATCTTTAGCTAAGAGTATTGACAAGGGAACAAATTTATTAGCTTCACAAAGTAATATATATATATATTATATATTATATATATAATATATACACACACACACACTTACTCTCTCTACTGAATATCTCAGCCAGAGTTCCAGCAATTAAAACACCCACACACAAATAGATGCTGTTTTCATCCTTGAGACCAAATCAGATAATTAAATGTCTTCTTTCTTCTAGATTTTCAATAAGAGTGCATATATAATCAGAGATGCTGATAGGGATGCCTCCTGCATCTCTGACGCACAAAAAATCTAAAAGACCAATAAAAAATCATATCCATGTGTCCCAGTGTTTTTCTTTTTTCTTCCCTAACCATTTCAAGCTAACTGTAAAAAACATTTCAATAGTTTTTTTTTAGAATATGAATGAACACAGGATAGTGTTACAAGGTAGGCATTAAACCAGCTTTAGTGGGATCATAAACCCCAACCCCCCACCCGACTCATTCAAAGCAAATACATGCGTCACAGGACAGACAAATAAAAAATATGTCAGTATGCACTGTATAATGTAAGAATACAATAAATACTATCTCCCTTAGAGAACTGGCAGGTTTGTTTAGGAGCCTCATAGGGTGTTCCATGATTGTCAGAAACCCATTCTTGACCTTTTTTTTTTGTCTCTTTTTTGAACAGTAGAGACAAGACTACATGTCTATATTACATACACTTGTCAAATAAGTATTTTTTCCCATTTTGTAGTCTTTTCACAACTTAATTCTATTATATATAAGATAATTATGAAAATGTTAATTAGAATCATTTACTCTTTTCTAAATAGAGCATCGATATTAGCATTGCGAGCACAATTACATAGCCCATAAATAAGTTCAACAGGCCTTCTAAGTACTTTTATTAAAATTGTAATTGCTTTTCATGTTTAAAGTATATGCAATTTATGCAGACCTTTTCAAAAACATAACATGAAGGATTAAATTGTATCATAGTGTTTTGGTTGGATTTTTAGCAGCACTTGAACCCTTGTTGGGGTTATTTATACAAGACATTTTGTTTATTTCATTCTTGATGGTAATTGAAAAAAATTTTAAACTAATTTTTTATAATATTTAAACCATAGATGGGAGCCTAACAGCCTTACACCACTCTGATCAGAATGAGCCTGGAGTAATGACAATGAATGGGTACTCCACACTTCCCAGAGCTCCAGAAAATCTGGAACTTCACCATAGATGCAGTTGAACGTCATAACCCATGAACACCTGTATTGGTAGTTGTAAGAAATTAAGAAAAATATTTTTTTTAAACTGTACTTAAAATCTATGCTTACAGCAAATCCAAAAGTTGCTATGGCTGGCACCAAGTCCCAGTTTTTGCAGACTCATTTTAAGGTTAACTTCTTTTGCCAAAACAAGCACCTCTGGGAAGATTGCAGAAACCACACGAGAAAAAAAAAAAAAACAATCAAAACAAGTAGACAGCCCTTGAAAGAATTTTTATTAATTAGGAAAATATTTTTATGAGAATAATTATTTAATTCTTGTTGATAAAAAGAGTACAAAATTGACATTTACAATTTTTTTTTTAAACCAGATAAATGCTATTAATAATGAGATTCACTTCCGGTTTTTGTCTGTAACAAATGCGTCACTGTCTTTACGTCACATTACCCCAATTTCATAACATAGAATAGAAAATACAGCTCAAATTTGACATGCAAGCATAGACAGTCCTCATCGTTTTTTAAAAACAGAGTTTTTAACTAAATACAAAAATAATAAATTTGAATAACTATCTATATATAGTTTGTTTTATTTTAATACATGACTTTAAGTTTACATTTCAAATTGTTTTATTTTTTAATCCTTTAATAATTTGACATGATTTTAGCTTACTCTTAGGGTAAAACTCACTGACACGTGAATTTTTTACTCCCACCCCTCAGGCAATATGTTCAAAATCTATTTTTACATCTGTTTTTCTTTTGTAACTCAGTATAAAATAAAAATAAAAACATAAAGAGCCAATACAACAATTTTGACAATTTTCCACAACGTTCATTCCAGGATTTTTCTAATTTCCTTTAAATAAACAAACTGCAGCCATAGTTTTATTCCTCTGATAGAGAAGACACTCTTATTTCATCCCTGTGATGAAGACTGCATTGTGAGATTGAAACTGTTATATTTGCTTCAGCCAAACCACTGGACTTAGAGATGATAACAAAATACTACTGTCAATCAATGTCATACAAAGACAGTTTGAGAGCGTGGCATGGCAGGTGAAACTTGTGCGTAAGATACTTTAAGTGGAAAGAGGCTACACAGACCCCAGTCCACTATCTTGCAAGGCCCACAGTTGGGTCCTTGGCAGGGGAAAGTCCGGAGACAACTGGGCTGCCGAGCTGACTGCAGGGTGCCTGTCTCAGGTGGTTTGAGTCACTTTAACAGAGGTAAGCCTCATCCGAAGCCCCGCGTTTTGCAGCGCCAAGCTGACAGCTCATATTGAGATTATTAGGGTTGCAGGAGCGGCGTGTCTTAGTCATCATGAACCACCAAATGCAGATGGTTTGAAATTCTGTTGCAATGTGGTGTGACTGCATCTACACAGTCAGATGGAATGAACTACTATGCCACCAGAGGGTCCCAACTGATTAATACATGGAGTGACAGTCTGCAACAGACTTCTTAAAAGAATTACAAAATTGGTTTGGGTTATTTGATTTTAACGGCATATCACCTCAGTTGGGTCATTTAAGTGCCGATAGAAGTTTTTGAAATAAATCATTTTTAATTAATGGATAATACAATTTTTTTTTATAAATATTTTCTATTTAAACCATGATGGACCCAACAGGTACTAACCACTCCGGTCAGAGAGGATCAGTGAGCAATGTGATAGAAGGAGGTGCTCCACATTCCCCCAAACCTCACAACTGGAACCTCAACCATCAGATAGAGTTTCACGTCATTCCCAGGACATGTGGACCCTCAGCCACCTCCTTCTAGCACCTATAGAAATATATAATTGATGTTTTTACAGATAGAGATGAAATATTGTCACGCTCACAAACTCATTAAAACATACAGCAACTTCTCTTTCAAACTTATACAGATCTTTGAATCTATAAAGAGAGTATAGAATGCAATGTTTTCAACAATTTAAAAATAAAAAAAAAAAGAGAGATGATCTGCTAGAAAGGAGTTTATTTCTTATGTGATATATATTACTGTTTATAACATTGGTTTTGTGTAGCTGTTTTCTTTAAACATTTTTTTGGCAGTCCTATCAAATACAATAATTTTTAAACAGAATCTTACTTGACCATAGAATGGAACCTAACAAGGTTACTACAACTTGTGAGGTCAAGGTGGGACCTGGAGTAATTGACAAGGTGAAGGGTACTCCTCACTCCCCAGAACTGGAGCCTCACCATCAGATATAGTTTTTAGGGTCATACACAGAACTCCTTCAGCAGGGGATACAGACAGTGTATTCTAAGACTCGATAACAGTACAGTGTAATTCATTTGTTGTCATTTAAAAGCAAACCATAGATAATCACTATTACTGAATGAAAGATGTTTGCAGTAATGTTTTCAGATGTTCTAGAGGCATTCAAGGAAGTTTGTGAAAGAAGAGTCTGAACCAGCAGGCACAAAGCCAGGTAAGACCAGGTGCAATGGGAAATCCCCAACCAACCAGACCGAGTTTTTGTTTTTATATAGGTCACCGATGCATGAGTTTGGCACTGTTGTACAACAGGTAATATTTTGTGGCACTGAGAGTTTTCCAGTTGGTTTAGTCAGTCAGATCATCCAACTAGGACCGCAACATGGTTTTCGGGTTTGATACTGGCCCCAACCAACTCAGCGTAATGAGTAACAGAGGATCTCTACGGTAAAGTAAAGTAGCTGATGGTAGTGTGGCTTTCCACCTAAACACCAAAAACATCTCCTTGGTCTGCGCTAGTGAAAGGTGATAGACCTCCCTCGCTGTCTGGCTGATACTGGCTTAGGCCACCCCAACGGACTTTACTTTACTTACATGTAATTATAACTGTATTGAATAAGACTAGTTCTATATTGATCAGTTACTAATAAACACAAACTCTGCACATTCCAACAGGAAAAAAAAGAACATTTTGATAATCGAAAGTGTAACTTTAGCCAAGAGCCATAGCCAGTAATAATCCTTGTATCACCAGTTTATTTTGCCGTGCTGTTGTTGATACACAAATACACACACACCACTTTTTTCATCTTGTGGACAATGGTGTGCAGCCATGTACGATGCATCCAAACAAAATTTCCAATTTCTGAATTCAGAAAACATTGAGCAGATTTCAGCCAAATGACCAAGTGAGAAGGAGAATGCAGCCTAAAGTATAAACCATTTCTCTGTTAGTCGCAAAAGTGGATCTGCTTCCACTTACCTGGCACAATACATCTTAACTCCATCTCAAACAGTTGTTCATCGTTGAAGCTTGTTTTCAAAACGTTTCTAATTTCCTATACTGGAACTTGGAAGAGCCACTCATAAGCTGTCATATAACTGACAGTTCTTTCTCCAAAATGTCGAATTTATTTGTTTGGCATTGGATTCAGCTGAACTGAGACCAACTTTTGAAACCAATTACAGCAGCCCATTCCTCAATTTGCTTACAAGAAATCAATTTTTTTCTGAATTCTCGACATAAGTGAGAGACGACGATTCTGAAAGGCGTAAGAGTTACTCTTATAGACACCTTGAATAGTAAAGGTTCAAGTCGAACCATTCTACACCTGGGAAATCTAAAAAACTGTTTGGGCATGTTCTTACCATCTTTTTCAGGCTTGGGTTTGATGAAGCCTTTAAAACACCATATAAAAAAATAAAAGCTCTATGCACCTGAATATTTTTGTTTCATTACATTATGCAATATATGTTAAAGCAGCTGCAGCAATAGATAACTTTTCTGTCTACTTTACAGAATAGTGGATTTCTGGTATTTCATATAATACACAACACACACCACACACACACATGTATATATTTATTTTAATAAGGCATCATATTGCGTGTAAAGGGAATTATCTGTTCTCTTGTTACCTTTGAGCAAACCAGTAGAATAAGACAAAAATATCTTAGCCTCCTGATACTGATATAACAAATTTATAGCCAACAAGAAGTAACTCTTTAGTCAAGTTCTAATGAACCTATAGCCAATACATCTTGCAAAACATCTGAAATTTCTAAGTAAATCAAGCATTCATTTCATCTTGTTTCATTGTCTTTCATTTTTCACTGCCTTTTTCTCCTCAATTAGGACAGCCCAGCAGAAAGCAGTGATTCAGATTACAACAAAAATAGTTGAAGGAGGACTGTCTTTCATTGGAGGTGGGGGGTGGATGAGAATAAGATTTTTAAAAAATGTCATCCAAATTTCCAAAGATATTTCTTTTTTCTTCCTTTAATGTGCTCATTATTTGCTGCTTGCAATAAAAAAGGGGAGGGGAGAATTCAATGAGCTACAAGTGTGATGGTATGAATGGTTAATTTTAGATCCAAAACCAAAAGATAATAGATTTTCAAAAACTATTATTACTCTCAGAGTATGAATTGATATACTATTTCCAATGCATTGAAGACTTCAATCATAGTCACATGAATAATTATTAATAAGGCATGTGAAACATGAGATAATTTGGGCTCATTTAAAAAAATTGGATTCATTATTTGATAGTTAAAAGATAAGGGAAAACTATTCCCATTAACTGGCCTGGTCATGGAAGCACTACTCATGTAGTGTCTTTGGCAGGAATGATTTGGGCAGACCGTTCATCCCTCTCTAGGTTTAGTTTGAATTTGAGTTTCTTTCTCCTAGATCGGTACCTAATCAGAGTATGGTAACCCAGTCTGCCCCTATAATGGATTCCATACTTTCCCAAGGGTATTCAGCATAAATGTGATAATGCAAAACAGACTCATTATTTGATATTAAAGTTTACCCAAAAGAAGTAATTTAAATTAATTTATGGACATTGCTCTTCAGATTTCAGAAATTTGAAGTTGATTTTAAACCTTTAAAATTAAACTTTTAAAATCTTGGGTTGCTCCAAATTTACCTTAAACTAATGAATAAATAATCTTTATGATAGAAATGGTTAAATCATATTTATTTAGGATTTGAAGGGTATTTAAAAACCCTTTGATTAAATCGACTCATAAATTGTAATAATGACTAAGATGAAAATACAAACATAATATCTTGTGGATAATTGAACTTCATTATTCATATGAAACTGATCAATCTAACTTGTAAGACAATCTTTCATTTGTTTAATATCCTGTAAATCAGAGAAGAATTTTATAATAAACAATATAAATCTAAATCTTTAAATAAAATATTTTTGTCCACCCACCTGAGTAAGAATGTGATAGGTTTAATTTGGAAAGCTAAACATAATAAAAAAAGATATTTATTTTCTAATTAACAAGTAAAATAAATAAAGCTTGTATGCTGTCATAAAAATCTATACTTTTGGTAGCCATTATTCGTTACAGAAGTGGAATCTGAGAGCTCCTATATAAAGAAAATTTCATTGCCTTCTTAGCTTCGCTTGACAGCCATATAACACTCACTAGCCAAATGAAACTTCTGTTTCCATAAATCTTTTGGTGGAGGATAACAGCTAGTCTGGGTCCATAATTGTGAGGGTTTTATCTTTTTTAGGGGAGGGGTGTATTTTTGGTTTGGTTTCTTTGTTTAATAGCATATGAACCTTTGGTGGGTTACTTGATGCCAAACCCCATCCTTTTAGAAAGAACATAGCTGGGGGGTAAAGTGTTTTCATACCTTTCCCAGGGTATTTAGTCAAAAGTGAACATCATACGCATTGAGTTTGAACTTACTCTACAACGATGTCACAATCTAGCACATTAGCCACTATGCCATAAGGAACACCCTCTCTCTATTTATAGGTTATTTTGCAAGGAGTTTGGTTTAGCTATATATTTTAAACACGTACTCTAACTAGGGTTAACTTATTTTGGTTATATATCCATGTTAGATATAATCAAAAATACTTAGTGACTATCGCAGAAAGAATAGTCCAAAACTAGTAGAGAATAGAAGTAAAATAAAATTTTCATGTATCCAAAAAAAGATATTTTCAATGATCAATTGATATCCAATTTTCATCTCATCAGCATTTTTTCTGCCAATAACTGGTACATGCAATTGATATTCAATGAATAGAAGAGTAAGCAACAATTTAACTATGACTATATTCTGGAAAATCTAATGTAAAATTTAATTTCTAAAAAGTGTTTTTTGTTGGTCTTTTTTGTTTTTAAGTAGTGTTAATCAACATTACTTGTTTTGTATTGTAAGCAACCCAAGTTTCTTTGTTTATCAAAAAAGGGTTGATACGCCGTAAAACAAAAATAACGCAACCATACAATTGTTTTGTTTTAATGAGGTCTTATAATTTATCAAATTGTTCCAGACAATGAACAAGCCCTTATTTTAGCCACAAAAAGTGTTTTTATCATAATATGATTAACAATGACCCCCAGCTATGCTAGCTCACAAAACATCAAACGAATGACATAAAGAGAATAAATTAAATGCTATTAAACCAAATCTACTGTAATACAAACAAATCAAGTGGCAATAAGACTATATCGTAATTGTCTAAAACTTTTGCGTAGATAATAAGCTTTTTACCCATCACTTATTCGTCTTAGTATTTGATATGGGTCAATATATACTAAAAATGCACAGGTATCATATTGTAACAATTTAAGTAAAACTACTTATCTTCACTATAGCCTGTTTAGGTAATAGGATTGAAAGGAGACGTTGGGATCAAAGTTACCGCAAGGGTTAGGCCAAGACAGGACAGTAAGGATTAGACGTTTCAAACATTTGAGCTATTGTTTTGAGGTTAAAAATTGTCCCTTAAAAAGGGTTTTTTTTTTTATTACACGAGTATATATGGTATTCTAGAGCAATGATATTCACATCTAAATTACTACAAAATAGGTAACACACATTAAACACATCTTAATTAATTAATCTGAAACCACCATCAGATTAATTCCTTTATAACAGTGATGACCAACCACTAATGCATCATTAAAATGTGATTTGGTAGAGCTCTTTACTAAGTAGGTTATCAAATAACTTTTCTTTAATGCTGAATCATTCAATATTGATCTTAAGACGACAAAGTTGGTTTTTCCTCACTTCAACCAAATCAAATTTTATGGTACGTAATTTTCAAAACAATCTTTATTATTTATAAAAAACCCATATCGATAAAAACAAAACACAAAAGAATTATCAAATTTTCCTCAATTCTTCAATTATAAAGCAAGTGTTTTTTTGATAATGACAGCATCATAAAATTTGAATGAAGATGCTTGACAAAACATGATCTCAAAAGGAGTCAATTATTTGCAAAGTAACATTACATAAAATGATAGAGTGTGTATAATCAAATACTCAAGAGTTCAAATATCTTTAAATTGAAATTTAACCCAAGCTCATCCACCACAGGCATGATTTGACAAAAGATCAATATTTTAAACAGAGTCAGATGATTTGAATTCCAGGTTTTCTTTATCCTATAGTCTTTACTGTCCTAACTATTACTATAGCTAGAGGAAGAACAGATGGATTTATGCGTTTCCCAAGACATCAAGTCATAAAATGAAACAGGTAAAATTTTATTTTGAATCAACAATACAAAATTTTATTGCTAATAACTGAAATTTCAACAATAAAGAGAAATTTATAGATGAATAAAGAGAATACATTCAATAATACATTAATCAATAGTAACTAGATCGCGGTTTGGTATGTGCATGTAAGAAGAAGTTTGCAGTATGTTTCTGAGGACACCCAAAAAGACATGAAATGTTTTTTTTTTAATTTCTAATGAATTCTTTCAAAAAGGACTAAAATAGGTATCTCTTTCACCACAGGCAGGGATGTTACTAAACGCCAATCTTTAAACAATACTGCTGGTTTTCACTTCTCCTAGACTGGGTTTGCTTAATCAAAGCTAAAAAAGCTTCTCTGCCCTACTATTGCCAACAGTTGGATTCATGCCTTTTCCAAAAGCATTAGCACAAAACCGAAATGTAAAACAGCCTTATCCAGGAATGTGAACTCAAAAATGGACAAATTAACCACTGTCTCTCAAAAGTGAATGAGCTACTTGTTGTTTTGTATTTTTTTAAGGTTATGAGTTATCTTTAAATTCAGAAATAATGAAACAAAGATGCAGACAGCCCTTAGTCCAGTAATGTTGAACTCGGGTCGCCAAATTCCATTTCCTGTTATACTAAGCAAGGGTTAAAGTAACTGGAAAACAAAAAAAAATGTGTCAAGTGGGTTTCAGCTGCAGAATTAATATATGGAATAGACATGTATGTATCAGGTAACATGCACAGCTGGTACTATGTAACCCAGTATCTACTGTTTCAGGAGTCAGTCATCAGCAATGTTAAACTGCTACAATGGCCATACTAGAACATCACTATTTCTGCGGTCCAGACCCTCTTTCATCATGGCAGGGTGTGTAATGTGGTAGTGTTAGAAGCCATGGCCATCGGAACTGAAGTTCCTGGTAGGGCCCAGAAAGACAGGTCTGGCATCCCAGCGGTAATCAGGGCATAACCCGGCCAAAGAGCTTTGTGAATTCCAAGATGCATGTACCCCGGAAACTGGCGGTTATTTTGGTCTTTCATCCCTTGCATCTGCTGGATAATCTGCAGCAAAGAGTGTCTGCAGGTGAAAGTTCTGGGCCCAATTGTATACTTCCTATTCCCGTGATACTCCATCTGATGGATGGAGCTGGCTCAAACCCATCCTGGAGAATGCTGCACAAAAGAGGAATAGCATGTACATTTCATGACTCTAGGTCATTTCCTTTTCTTAGTTAAACCAAGAACTGTTTTTTAGCACTCTGTATTTTTTTGTATATTCAGAACTATCAATCCCATTGTTATCTGCACATGTTTAAAACACAAGTTATCAAAGCTCAATCTAAAAATTCAGAGAATTTTCAAGCACTTTTCATATATAAGATTTTTTAAATAAAAAAAAATAAAAAAATATACCCATAAAAAAAGATTCATAATTCCCTTCTCCTATTACTATTATGCTTGGAGATGAACTCAAGTGTAGAAAAAAAAAGCCACTAAATCTGCCTTCATGTCATATTAGGTGTAGGAGTTAATATATAAAAGATTGAGTGAAATGAAGCAGAGTGAAAAGGTTCAGTTAAAAGACATTTTGAAAAGAAAACATTCTTGAATGTCTTGAGAAGATTTTTACTTTATGCCATCTGATTAGGTTCATTCCACAACATCCTGAATGATGACAGATTATCCTTGAGTATTTCTTAATCTATCAAATACAGTTAAGGTCAGAGTGCATAGCCTTTCTCACTGCCAGTGGGTTCCATGTGAAAAAATATATAAAAATACACTATTTATATAATGTATTAAACCTTAACGATTTTAATGTCATTAAAATGTTTCGGGAATAAACCTGGGTGCAGTTATAAAATGCAAAATTTTATTACACAAAATAGAAATCTCATCCCATAGTTTTAACTATGGTTTATCATGAGGAAAGTTTAAAAGGCGAGATAGCAGAAATGTGAAAGTTTAGAAGCACCAGAGTTAGGGTATTGAAATAAAGAGTTTTAATCCAACTATTTATAGTCATTTTTAGTAACACACACTTTGCTGTAAAATTTCAAAGTATTCAGGATTAGAGTAAAATTTTAAAAAGAATCTCAGTTATACTACGGCAGTTACATCTTAACAGTCACAACACACTGAGACCTCTTTTTTTTTTTTAACCACATCAAAGTAAAGTTGGCAGAGTGGCCTATTGTCGGTAATCGAGCTTGACAGCCATGGAGTCTATTCCTCTTTTCTATATACGGACTATAGTTTAGCTTAGTCGGATAGAGCATCCACCCATAGTGGATATAGTCAGTATAATTCTAAGCCTTGCAACGGATAGTGTATCTATAGTGGGTTTCAATATAAATAAATAGGAAGCATTTTAATTCTGGATCAGCCCTTGTATACTGTGTATTGGCCATATTCTTTTTTCAATGCAAATTCAAAACTTTTAGAAAATTATTAAACAAACATGAATATGCGAGTTTGAGTTAATGGTGGAAAAGTCTAAGGATGATTTGAATTTATTTTTTTTTTTTTTTTTTTTTTTTTTTTTTTTTTTTTTTTAAATATGGAACAAAATTTAACCACTCCTGCCTCCAAAAAGTGAATGAGCTACTTGTTTGTTTTTGTATTTTTTTTTTAAAGTTATGAGTTATCCTTAAATTTCAGAAAATAATGAACAAGATGCAAAACAGCCTTATCCAGGATGTGAATCAGGTCGCTAATTCCATTTCCTGTTTATAGCTAAGCAAAGGGTTAAAGTAACTGGAGAAAAAAATGTGCTAAGTGTGTTGAGCTGCAGAATTATAATATGGAATAGCATGTACTTTATCAGGTCAAAACAATGCACAGCTGGTACATGTAAACCCAGTTACTACTGTTTCATAGTCCGATATCAGCAAGGTAAACTGGTAACCTTCATGATTTTGTCTGTGAGAAAAGGGGTGGCTAGACCACCCTGCAGAACAAAAAACAGACCTGTAAAGGGCCAGAGGAAATGAGCTATTTGTTTGTTGTTCTTTAGTTATGAGTCATCCTTTATATTTCAAAAATAACGACAAGAATTTGTTTAAAGACTAAAACTACTCCATTTTTATATTTAATTACCTATTCCCATTGACAAAAATAACTAACACTTGTGGCAGGGATTTGATTAGGGTGATAACAATTTCACAAAGTCATCCTGATACACACAGATTTTATAGTAGATGTTAGGACAAGTTCTAGACAAAAATTGGTAAGCAGATATATTCATTTCAGATGAATGCTTTCTTGAGATTACTGATTCGATTTGATTTCCTGAAACTTATAATTATGAGTCATTCCTTTTTGTTCTTAAAACAAAGACAACAACAATATTATTCTGATAACAAACAAATGTTCTCTTTTATTAACTTTTTGTATGTCTGTAGACCACTATAAACGAAAAGCAGCAGCTAGATGGAAGAAGGATAAGAAAAAACAGTCAATAAAATAAGAATTTAACAACTAATTACCAACAATCATAGATCAGAAATTCTTGGTCTTCAATGAATGAAATAATGGCACAGTGATATTTACAATAAGAACCATAGATCTCAGAAACTTTTTTGCTTCTTAGAATTGCGAAGAAGATTTGATTATTTAAACAAAACCCATTACAATTTTTATATTTCCCTATAATATTTTTAATTATAAGGCCTTTTTTTTTTATAGAGATGTAGGTGGGCTAAGTGGTGTAAGCTGCTGTTTTGTAGGGTACTCGCTTCCAAAATGTGTCAAAACAGAAAGTAGCCATCCTTGTGGTAGTTCCCATCTGGCTTTTTTTTTAAACAATCCTGAAGCAACACCTATAAATAGCACTGTTGACCACTACTCCAGTCTCACAAATGAATCAAGTAAGACCAACAAAGACATGGCTGGAGAAGTAAGGACAAACGCCATAAGCAACGCTCTCCTATGTACTCAACACATGGTCATACCAGTGTTGGCTGACCAGCAAAACTTACATTCTAGCTATGACAGATACTGGATGCCATCTAAGATGAACTTACCAAGAGTGAAGGTGATAGGGAAGAATGGCCGAGAGGGAGTTAAGAGAATCTGTGCTATCAGTAACAGCTTGATAAGGCAAGAGTAATGTTGAAGGATAAAAATCAAAATTGGCAAGCAGGGCTCAAAATCCAGGTTGTTTGTATTCACTTGTAAACATACTAAGCCTTTGGGAAAGATATGAATTTTCTTGTTCTGCTCACCAATCCTCCCCAAAGCTATGTACTAAAAAAGCAGAGTAGAATGGGCTCTCTAGCCCTCAGTTAGGAGAACAAAATCAAAAAGAAAAACTTATTCACTTTTATCCATCAATGGATACTCACTGATAAAAGAAGCTGTAAAGAAGCAAGATTACTTTGATCAGAAAAGGATAACAATTTGTCTCTCCATCCATTATTTTTTTTGGAATATGATATTCAATTTTAGATAAAATTATAGATATTTTTTTTTCTATAATTTAGATAATTATAGATATTAAGAAAAGTGATGGTGAACTTCACTTTATACTGCAAAATATGAAATAAAAATGTTTCCAGAGTGAAGCACATATCTCATAAATATTAAAAGGTAAGAATATTGCTACCAAGAATTGTAGGAAATGGAAAAAGGCGCTGAGCTGAAATACACTTGAGTCCACAGATCAAACAGTCAAGAAAGTACCGAAAGTTGGAAGTGACCAGGCCACAAGATACATGAATCTGGTTCAAAAAATTCACATCCAGTCCAATGACAGGCAAAATACTCAAACGAATAATGAAGGGGAACTAACACTGATCCACATAGCCCAATAAAAGGAACAACCCCAAATCACAAATTAAAAGCCAAGATTACTTACAAGAAAAGGTTTGAGTGTTTCCCTGCTTTCACTATACTCTTCAATTAGAATTTTGTAATGAAGATATTTTCTTTTTTTAGGCTCCCTTGGTTCTGTAGAGCACCCTGAAATAGAAAAAACAAAAAAAATGTAATATATAATGGACATTTTTTTTTCTTTATTAAAGCTTATACTTTTTTCATCAGTATTAATTCAGTAGAAAACAATCATGAAAATATACAAAATAATCTGAGAGGTGAGGAAGGTATCTGTTTCTACATAAGATTATTAAGAGAGTGATTAAAAATAATTGCTTTCCAAATATCCTCCAAGAAATAAGCAACAAGAGAGAGATGATAATCAATTGAAAATATATGAAATATTGAGGTTGAAAAACCAATTAAAGAAATATAAATAGATAATCTATGTTTGTGTTTACCTATTCCTTTGTAACAGATACCAATTGACAAGGTCTAAATTCTAACTTGGGGCAAGCTGGTTTGAATTTGGAGTTTTCCCTTCTATTCGAGTTTCCATACTTGTATAAGGCTAAAGAGAACACAGTCTGGTCACTAATTTTACCAATACTGGGTAGAGAACTGATGAATTAATGCCTTCCCAAGGGATAGCACAAAGTGAAATGAAAACGAGCCATGTCTAGGACAACGGGTCCGCAGATTCAATTTCCTATGATCTAACTGGACTCCACAATTAAAAACTGTGGTTACTTTAATTCATTTATTAGTAATAACAAGCTGAAAAATGAAAAAAAAAAAAAAAAAAAAAGAAGTGTGTGCTGAAAAAAGTGCTAGACCGACCAAAGAAGAGACAACCTTTTTCACAGTGACTTTTTCTTTCTGAGGTAGAAACTTGAGAAAGGATGTGCCATGTGTGTTGGACTGCCAGGATGAATATGTGAAATAGTATGCACATTTCACAAACTGTAGGTCAATTAGTTAGGCTAAGAAACTTTTTCACTACCTCAAATTCCTTAAACTACTAAGCTTTTAAAATATCAAATATTTATTGGATTAGTTACTGTTTATTTCAAATAACTGTCAATTTATGATGCAGCTAAGGCCACAAGAGTAATTTTGCAAGCATCACAACTTTTAATCTATCATAAATGCTAAAGCTTGTGTGCCTGTTGTTTTTATTAATCTCACAAGCATACAACATTGACTACTTTCAGTACACATTACTCTAGCCGAGGACTGCCTGTATAAATAACATACTTTAAATCTTGCCTTTCTAAAGAAACAAATTTACCAACTTGTATGCGACACAGGGTAAAAATGGATTGTTTGGTTTTACAGTTTGCAGGCCTTAGTGATTTTCAAATATAATGTCAGACTGTTGTCACGAGGATGGTATAATGAAGAGATTACAGCTAATACCCAACTAAGAAACATTCTGGTGAGACACAAGGCTACATTCTTAAACCGATTAGCAATAGACTATTCTTACAGCTCCTCGAGAACAACAATGGAGATTAAGTGTTCAAGTACTGAACCATTTGCATTTCGGAGAGTTCAAATTTATGACCGGCAGATGATGCCGATAGCTATACCGTTTGTTTTTTTTTTTTGTTTATTGGGGTGTTTTTTTTTTAACTAAGAGTTTGCTTTCATTTTTTTTTTTAAAGAGAAAAATAATAATTGTTTTTACAATTATTGTGACTCAATGTTCTCAAATAAATTCTTGGAAAGAGAAAAAAGCCAGTAAATTATTTTTAACACGGGAACAAATATTCAGTAAAATTCTTCCTTAAACAATGATATATAACCATAGAGAGAATTAGGCAATGGTTGGTAAGCTATCCTACTGTTGACTGGTGTTAATACCATCAAAAACATAGATCAAAACACCAAACATTAAGTGAACTAAGACAAAGCTAAGTATAGCAAATACTGAACTCTTGAAAAATCTAAAGACTTTTTAAATTATAGACAAATTAACTTAATGATTTGGATGTCAAATATTATGTCAAGACTCGTCTCTAAGAACCGGTTTTGCATATCAAAGGCTAAAGAGCCCATCTGCCCACTATCTAACCATGCTTGGATTCAATGCCTTTCTCAGAAAAATGAGCAACAAAGTGAAATGCAAACAGCCTTGTCCAGAACTTGAATTTGAGTGTACTATGTCCATTTCCTATAATGGATAACCGTCATGCCTAAGTATGTCTCACAATAAAATTGTTAGTAAGTTTACCAAATCATAAAATATTGCAAATAAAGTAAGAATTATGGGGTATGCTGAAAAAGTTTCAGTCTGACTAAGTTAAGAATTACCTACAGCTGCTTGTAAATGCTATTTCAAACGTATTCATACCAACAATTTCAACATCCTCTCATTTATAAGAACCTTCAAAAAGAGGCAGCAGAAGGATACTTCTACTAGATCTTACTAAATTGCACAGATAAAGAAATCTAAATAAAAGCTCTTTTTTAAGAACTAATATTTAGAAAGTAATGTTGTTCAATATTGTTGATTGCTTGATTTTACGATATGTCAGCTCTTGGATTATTTTATGGCAAAAATGTTATGTTTTATTCATTTTTGTTGGGTATTCAATTTTTAAAACACTTTTTTAATCTATTCACCGATAGATGGGATCCTAAACAAAGTACTACCACTTTGGATGCAGAGTGGCTTTGGTACTCACACTCAAGAGCTCCAGAATTGGAACTTCAACCTACTAGATGGCAGTTTAACATCCATACCAGGACACAGTTCATATTTTCAAATCATTAAAGCCAGAATATCTGAAAGCTGACAAGTTATTCCTTAAACAATATCAAAATAAACATAAAATGTCAAGAACTTATTAAATTAGTCGATAGCTATACAATATGAATACCACATTTTATGTTTTACTTTGATATTGTTTAAGGAATAACTTGTCAGTTTCAGATATTCTGGCTTTTAATGATTTGAATATTAATTGAACTGTGTCCTGGGTATGATGCTAAACTCATCTAGTGGTGAGTTCCAATTCTGGAGCTCTGTGGAGTGTGGAGTACTAAAGTCACTCTGATCCAAAGGGTAGTACTTGTTGGTCCACTATCGGTTGAATAAGATTAAAACAAAGTGTTTTTAAAAAAAATTGAATAACCGCAACAAAAATGAATAAAACATAACAGTTTTTGCCATAAAAATAATCCAAGAGCTGGACATATCGTAGAAATCCAGCAAATCACCAATATTGAACAACATTACTTTTCTAAGTAATTAGTTCCTTTAAAAAGAGCTTTTACTTTAGATTTCTTTATGCTGTTGCAATTTAGTAAGATTAGTAGAAGTTATCCTGCTGCCTCTTTTTGAAGGTCTTTATAAATGAGAGATGTTGAATTGTTGGATGAAATACGTGAAATAGCTTTAATTTAGCAGCTGTAGGTAATGGTCTTAACTTAGTCAGACTGAGAACTTTTAGCATACCCTCATAATTCTTACTTTATTGCAATATTTTAATGAATTACGGTAAACTAACAATTTTAATTGTGGAGACATAACTTAGCATGACGGTATCATTATAGGAATGGACCATGTACACTCAAATTCAAGTTCGGACAAGGCTGTTTGCATTGCACTTTGTGCTCATTTTCTTGAGAAAGGCATGAATCCCGCTCTGGTTAGATAGTAGGGCAGAACTGGGCTCTTTAGCCTTGATTATGGCAACTCGGTCTAGGAGACGAGTCTGACATTTAATATTTTGACATCAAATACATTAAGTTAATTTGTTCATAATTTAAAAGTCTTTAGATTTTCAAAGATTTCAGTATGCTATACTTTTAGCTTTGTCATTAGGTCACTTAATGTTTGGGTGTTCTGATCTATGTTTTTGATGGTATTACCACCAGTCAACAGTAGACTAGCTTACCAACGCATTGCTCTTTAATTCTCTCTAATGGTATTATACTATCATTGTTAAGAGAAGAATTTTACTGAAAATATTGTTCATTGTTAAAAAAATAAATTTACTGGCTTTTTGTCTCTTCCAAGATTTATTTGAGAACATTGAGTCACAAATAATTGATTAAAAACAATTATATTTTTCTCTTTAAAAAAAAAATGAAGCAACTCTAGTTAAAAAAAAACCCCATAAAACAAAAAAAAAAAACAAAACGGTATAGCTATCGGCATCCTCTGCCGGGTGCAATAATTGACTCTCCGCGAATGCAAATGGTTCAGTACTTGACACTTTAATCTGCTGTTGTCTGAGAGCTGTAAGAATAAGTTCTTTTGGCCTAAATCGGTTTAAGAATGTAGGCTGTTGTCTACAGAATGGTTTCTTAGTTGGGTATTAGTGTACATCTCTTCATTAAATACCATCCTCGTGACAACAGTCGACATTATATTTGAAAAATCACTAGCTGCAAACTGAACAAACATCCATTTACCTGTGTCGCATACAGTTGGGTAAATTGTTTCTTTAGAAGGCCAGATTTAAAAGTATGTTTTTTATACAGGAGTCTCGGTAGAGTAATGTGTACTAGTATCAAGTTGTATGCTTGTGAGATTAATAAAAACAACAGCAGCAGCAGCTTTTAGCATTTAATTGATAGATTTAAAAGATTGTGTGCTTGCAGAATTAACTCTTGGTGGCCTTAGCTGGCATATAATTGGACAGGGATTGATTTGAAATAACAGTACTTATATCAATAAATATTGTTGATTTTTTTAAAAGCTTAGTAAGTTTAAAGAATTATGAGGGTATGGTGAAAAGTTCTTAGCCTAACTAATGACTACCAGTTGTGAAATGTGCATAACTATTTACATATTCATCTGCAGTCCAACACACATGGCACATCCCTTTCTCAAGTTTTCCTTTTACCTTTCCAGAAAGAAAGTCATGTGAAAAAAGGTTGTTCTCTTCTTGGTCGGGTCTAGCACTTTCAGCACACACTCTCTTTTTTTTTTTTTTTTTTTTTTCATTTTTAGCTTTTATTACTAATAATGAATAAAGTAACCAGTTTTAAGATTGTGGAGCCATTTAAGATCATAGGAATGAATCTGCGACCCGGTGTCCCTAGCATGCTGTTTTCATTTCACTTTGTGCTAATGCCCTTGGGAGGCATTAATTCATCAGTTCTCTACCCAGTTATTGTAAAGTAGTTGACGGCAGACTGGTCTCTTTAGCTTATTATGACAACTTCGAATAGAAGGAAAACTCCAAATTCAACCAGCTTTAGCCCCAGTTAGAATTTTAGACTTTTGAATTGTATCTGTTCAAAGGGATTAGGTAAACATAAACATTAGATTTTATCTTTTATTTATATTTTTCTTTATCTGGTTTTCAAAACGTCAATATTTCATATATTTTCAGTATTTGATTATCATCGTCTCCTCTTGTTGCTTATTTCTTGGAGAATATTTGAAAGCAAATATTTTTAATCACTCTCATTAATATCTTAATGTAAGAAAAACGATTACTTCCTCACCTCTCAGATTATTTGTATATTTTTTCATGATTGTTTTCTACTGAATTAATACTGATGAAAAAGTAGTAAGTTTAATAAAGAAAAAAAAATTGTCCATTTATATATTACATTTTTTTTTTTTTCTAATTTTCAGGGTGCTCTACAGAACAAGGGAGCCTAAAAAAGAAAATATCTTCATCAAAATTCTATGAAGATATAGTGAAAGACAGGGAAAACACTCAACCTTTTCTTGGTAAGTAATCTTTGGCTTTTAAATTTTGTGATTGGGTTTTCCTTTTTATGGGGTCTATGTGGATCAGGTTAGTTTCCCTTCATTTATTCGTTTGAGTACTTTTTTGCCTGTCATGGATGGGATGTGGAATTTTTTTGAACCAGAATTCATGTATCTTGTGGCCTGGTCACCTCCAATTTGGTACTTTCTTGACTGTTGATCTTAGTGACTCCAAGTGTTTCAGCTCAGGGCCTTTTTCCATTCCTTACAATTCTTTGGTTAGATATTCTTACCTTTTAAATATTTATGAGATATGTGTTCACTCTGGAAACATTTTAATGTTCCTTATTTTGCAGTATATGAAGTTCACATCACTTCTTAATATCTATAATTTATCTAAATTATAGAAAAAAAATATCTAATTTATCTAAAATTGAATATTCAATATTCCAAAAAAAATAATGGATGGAGAGAAAATGTGTTATCCTTTTCTGGATCAAAGTAATCTTGCTTCTTTACAGCTTCTTTTATCAGTGAGTATCCATGATGGATAGTGAAATAGTTTTTTCTTTTGATTTGTTTCCTCCTAAACTGAGGCTAGAGAGCCCATTCTACTCTGCCTTTTTTAGTCATAGCTTTGGGAGGATTGGTGAGCAGAAAATTCATATCTTTCCCAAAGGCCTTAGTATGTTTACAAGTGAATAAACAACCTGGAATTTGAGCCCTGCTTGCCAAATTTTATTTTTATCCTTACAACATAAAACTCTGCCTTATCAAGCTGTACTGATAGCACAGATTCTCTTAACTCCCTCTCTCGCCATATGTCCCTATCACCTATCACTCTTGGTAAGTCATCTAGATGGCATCCAGTATCTGTACATAGCTGATGAATGTAAGTTTTTTGCTGGTCAGCCAACACTGGTATGACCATGTGTTGGAGTATCATAGGAGAGCGTTGCTTATGGGTTTGTCCTTACTTCTCCAGCATGTCTTGTTGGTCTTACTTTGATCATTTTGTGAGATGGGAGGTAAGTGGTCATACAGATGCTGATTTATAGGGTGCTTTCAGGATTGTTTAAAAAAAAAAAAAGATGGGAACTACACAAGGATGCTACTTTCCTTTTTGAAACAACATTTTGGAAGCAGTACCCTACAAACAGCAGCTGTACAACCACTTAGCCACCTATCATCTCTATAAAAAAAAGCCTTATAATTAATATTAATAGGAAATATAAAATTGTAATGGGTTTTGTTTAAATAATCAAATCTTCTGTCACAATTCTAAAAGAAAAAAAGTTCTGAGATCTATTGTTCTATTGTAAATATCACTGTGCCATTATTTTCATTCATTGAAGACCAAGAATTTCTGATCTATGATTGTTGGTGAATTAGTGTTAAATTCTTATTTTATTGACTGTTTTTCTTCCTTCTTCCATCTACTGCTGCTTTTCGTGGAGGTAGTGTCTACAGACATACAAAAAGTTAATAAAAGCAGAACATTGTTTGTTATCGTTGTTTTTGTTTGTTGTCTTTGTTTTTTAAGAACAAAAAGGAATGACTCATACATATTAATGTTTCAGGAATCAATCGAATCAGTAATCTCTAAGAAAGCATCTCATCTGTAAATGAATATATCTGCTACAAATTTTGTCTAGACTTGTCCTAACATCTACTTATAAAATCTGTGTGTATCAGGATGACTTTGTGAAATTGTTATCACCCTAATCAAATCCTGCACAAGTGTTAGTTATTTTTGTCAATGGGGAATAGGTTTATATAAAAATGGAGTGTTTTAGTTTCTTTAAACAAATCTTGTTTCGTTATTTTTGAAAATATAAAGGATGACTCATAACTTAAGAACAAACAAACAAATAGCTCATTTCCTCTGCCCTTTACAGGTTGTTTTTTTGTTCTGCAGGGTGTCTAGCCACCCTTCTCACCAGACAAATCTGAAGGGTTACCAGTTTACTTGCTGATGATCCGACTATGAACAGGTAGTACTGGGTTACATAGTACCAGCTTGTGCATTGTTTGACCTGATAAAGTACATGCTATTCCATATATTAATTCTGCAGCTCAACACACTTAGCAACATTTTTTTTCTCCAAGTTACTTTAACCCTTTGCTTAGTATACAGGAAATGGAATTAGCGCCTGATTCACATCCTGGATAAGGCCTGTTTGCATCTTGTTCATTATTTCTGAAATTTAAAGATAATCATAACTTAAAAAAAAATACAAAACAAACAGTAGCTTCATTCACTTTTGAGAGGCAGAGTGGTTAATTTTGTCCATATTTAAAAAAAAAAAAAAAAAAAAAAAAAAAAATTAAATTCAAATCATCCTTAGACTTTTCCACCATTACTCAAACTCGCATATTCATGTTTGTTTAAAAATTTTCTAAAAGTTTTTGATTTGCATTGTAAAAAAGAATATGGCCAATACAGTATACAAGGGCTGATCCAGAATTAATAATGCTTCCTATTTATTTATATGGAAACCACTATAGATACACTATCCTGTTGGCAAGGCTTAGAATATACTGACTATATCCACTAGGTGGATGCTCTAACCGACTAAGCTAAACTAGTCCTATATAGAAAAGAGAATAGACTCCATGGCTGTCAAGCTGATACCGAACAATAGGCCACTCTGCCAACT
The DNA here is from genome assembly GCA_023376005.1 of Doryteuthis pealeii. Classification (NCBI taxonomy): domain Eukaryota; kingdom Metazoa; phylum Mollusca; class Cephalopoda; order Myopsida; family Loliginidae; genus Doryteuthis; species Doryteuthis pealeii. Next base: position 2,885 of record JALAJA010000536.1, on the reverse strand, counting down.
TTACTTTGATGTGGTAAAAAAAAAAAAAAAGAAGTCTCAAGTGGTGTTGTGGACTGTTAAGAATGTAACTGCCTGTAGTATAACTGAGATTCTTTTAAAATTTTACTCTAAATCCTGAATACTTTTGAAATTTACAGCAAATGTGTGTGTTACTAAAATGACTTATAAATAGTTGGATTAAAACTCTTTATTCAATCCCTAACTCTGGTTCTCTAAACTTTCACATTTCTGCTATCTCGCCTTAAACTTTCCTCATGATAACCATAGTTAAACTATGGATGAGATTTCTATTTTGTGTAATAAAATTTTGCATTTTATACACTTGCACCCAAGGTTTTATCCCCGAAACTATTTTAATGACATTATAATCGTTTAAAGGTTTAATTACATTATAATAAATAGTGTAGTTTTTATATAATTTTTTCACATGAACCCACTGGCAGTGCAGAAAGGCTATGCACTCTGACCTTACTGTATTTTGATTAGATTAAGGAATACTCAAGGATAATCTGTCATCATGTCAGGATGTTGGAATGAACCTAATCAGATGGCTATAAAGTAAAAATCTTGTCAAACATTTTCAGAATGTTTCTTTCAAATGTCTTTAACTGACCTTTTCACTCTGCTTCATTTCACTCAATCTTTTCATATATAACTCTACACCTACATATGACATTGAAGCAGATTAGTGCTTTTTTTTTTCTACTACTTGAGTCATCTCCAAGCATAAAATAGTATAGGGAGAAGGAATTATGAAATCTTTTTTTATGGGTAGATTTTTTTTTTATTTTTTTTATTTAAAAAAATCTTATATATGAAAAAGTGCTGAAAATTTTCTCTGAATTTTTGAGATGAGGCTTGATATATTGTGTTAAACATTGTGCAAGATAACAATGAGGATGATAGTCTGAATAATACAAAAAATACAGAGTGCTAAAAAAAGTTCTTGGTTTTAAACTAAGAAAAGAATGACCTAGAGTCATGAAATGTACATGCTATTCCTCTTCTTGTGCAGCATTCATCCAGGATGGGTTGAGCCAGTTCCATCCATTCAGGATGGAGTATCACGGGAATAGGAAGTATACAATTGGGCCCCAGAACTTCACCTGCAGACACTCTTGTTTGCTGCAGATTATCCCAGCAGATGCAGGGATGAAAAGACCAAATAACCGCCAGTTTCCGGTGTACATGCATCTTGGAATTTTCACAAAAGCCTCTTTGGCCGGGTTATGGCCCTGATACCGCTGGATGCCAGACCTGTCTTTCTTGGGTGGCCCTACCAGGAACTTCAGTTTCCGATGGCATGGCTCTTAACACTACCACATTTACACCACCCTGCCATGATGAAGAGGGGTTGGACCGCAGAAATAGTGTGTTAGATGGCCATTGAGCAGTTTACTTGCTGATGATCTGACTCGAAACAGGTGGGGTTACATATCCAGCTGTGCATTGTTTTTGACCTGATACAGTACATGCTATTCCATATATTAATTCTGCAGCTGAACACACTTGACACATTTTTTTTTTTTCTCCAGTTACTTTAACCCCTTTGCTTAGTATAACAGAATGGATTGGCGGAGTTCACATCCTGGATAACCTGAAATTTAAAGGATAACTCATAACTTAAAAAAATACAAAACAAACAAGTAGGTTCGACTTTTGAGAGACAGTGGTTTATTTTGTCCATATTTGAGTTCACATCTGGATAAGGCTGTTTACATTTTCGTTTTGTGCTAATGCTTTTGGAAAAGGCATGAATCCAACTGTTGGCAAGTAGTAGGGCAGATGAAGCTTTTTTAGCTTTGATTAAGCAACCAGTCTAGGAGAAGGAAAACCAGCAGTACTTGGTTTAAAGATTGGCGTTTAAGTAACATCTGCCTGTGGTGAAAGAGATACCTATTTTAGTCCTTTTGAAAGAAATTCATTAGAAATTTAAAAAAAACATTTCATTGTCTTTTGGTTTGGCTGAGAACAATCTGCACTTCTCTTAATGCACATACAAACCCATCTAGTTACTTTATTGATATAATGTATATATTGAATGTATTCTCTTTAATTTCATCTTAATTTCTTCTTATTGTTGAAATTCAGTTTATTAGGCAATAAAATTTTGCTATTGTTTTGATTCAAACATAATTTTACACTGTTTCATTTTATGATGATGCTCTTGGGAGGCATAAATCCATCTGTTCTTCCTCTAGCTATAGGTAATAGTAGGACAGTAAAGCTATAGGATAAAGAAAACCTGGAATTCAAATCATCTGTACCTGTTTAAAATATTGATCTTTTGTCAAATCATGCCTGTGGTGGATGGCTGGGTAAATTTCAATTTAAAGATATTTAAACTCTTGAGTTTTGATTATACAACCTCTATCATTTTATGTAATGTTACTTGCAAATAAATTGACTCCTTTTGAATCATTGTTTGTCAAGCATCTTCATCAAATTTTATGATGCTGTCATTATCAAACACTTGGCTTTATAATGATAGAATTGAGGAAAATTGAAATTCTTTTGTTTTGTTTTGGTGTTTTATCGATATGGTTTTTTAAAATAAAAATGGATTGTTATTTGAAATTTTACGTACATTAAAATTTGATTTGGTTGAAGTGCAGGAAAACACTTTTGTCATCTTTAAAAGATCATATGAAATGAAATCAAGCATTAAAAGAAAAGTTATTTGATAACCTACTTTAGTAAAGAGCTCTACCAAATCAACATTTTAAATGATGCATTAGTGGTTGGTCAATCACTGTATAGGATTTAATCTGAAATGGTTGTTCAGTATAATTAATTAAGATGTGTTTAAATGTGTGTTACCTATTTTGTAGTAATTTAGATGTGAATATCATGCTCTAGAATACCATATATACTAAGTGTAATAA
>JALAJA010000535.1:0-12087 GCA_023376005.1 Doryteuthis pealeii | reverse complement strand
CATCCCTTACTTACCAGTCATACCTTACATACTTATACATACACACATATATATATATATATATGTATATATATATATATATTATATATTATATATTCATATAATATATATGTGTGTGTGTGTGTGTGTGTGTGTGTGTGTGTGTGTGTGTGTTATGTATAAACTTTGTTCTTGTGAACGTTGTTTTTTTTTTGGGTTTTTTTTGTATTTTGAAGCATTGGAAAAAAAGAACAAAACAAAAAAAAAGGACAAAAAACAGAATTTTAATATTCAACTGTTTTTCTGTCTCTGGTTTGATTAATTCCTATATTTTGGGTGAACATTCACCCTTTTTCAAGGTATAGGGAATAGAGACTATCTGGAGAAAAATGAAATACTGTATATGAGAGAAAAAAATGAATATATGTATGTATGTATGTATGTATGTATGTACAGCCAGTTTTTTTTATAGTGAAGCATGAGTTTAATATTAATAATTTCATGAAAAGCTACAGAAACTAAGAGAGCAAATATCTTTCATCCTACCTTGTTGGAGATATTTGTTGTTAGGGTCAAATAGCATTGTTGTATCTGACTGTACTTTTCATAAGTTTTCTCGTAGGAGGCGGATTTTTTGGGGGTTTTTTTTGCTTTCTTTGGTTCTTCAAACGAAATATATGCCATGTTTTGCTAGGATTTTTCCAAAGGAAAATTAAACAAAAATAAAACAACTAAAGACAAAGTAAAAGTAACAAATGGAAATGGAAAAGAAAAAGGAATATTAAAGAAAATTAAACCTTTCTCTCTCTCATGGCACCTGTGGAATATAATGTTATATTAACATACAAAATATTTATACAGCCAAAATCTTTTTTATAGTAAAAGCGTGGGTTAAATATTACTTGGTTTTTCATACAGGAACTAAGAGAGAAAATATCTTTCATCAAACCATATTGGAGAGATTTTTTGTATGGGTCCACGAACAAGACATACTGGATACAGCTGGAGAAGCAAGGATGAACACATAAGTGATGTTGTGTAGACACCTACACATAGACACGCCTGTGTAGGCTAAACAGCAAAAACCATCAATCAGCTCTATACGGATTCTGGATGTCATACAGAAGACCCGTCAGTTGCTCTCTTTGCTGCTTCCGGGGTTTGTTCAAGATAGCATGTAGCATCTTTCTACAGTTCACATCTAGTTTTTTCTCTAGTTGTTTTATTAAGAGTTCAAATTGTGCCACCGTATAGTAGCACTGACACAGCTACAAATTGGAAGAAAGACATCATTAGGTATTATTTATGACCAAACTTCAGTGTATTGAAACTCTGTAACCAAAATTATGAAAATATCACTGTCCAAAATGTGTACACTCCTTTATGCAATTGTATTTTAGGTTACTGGTGTGTTGTAATTTCCTCACTGGTTATATATATATACCAATCCCTCGGCATGAGTGGAATTGACACAAAGTTAATTTCTTAAGGGGAGTTTAACAGGTTTGAATTTAGAGTTTTTCTTCTGTAAATCCTTGTTAGGTAACCAGTATAGGAGAAGGAAAATTATGAATTCAAACCTGTTAAACTCTGTTTAAGAAATTGACCTTATGGTACACCCTACTCAAGCAGAGGGTTTGGTAAATATATATATATACAAGGTGTGACAAAAAGTATCCAGACTTTTTGACAGAAGTTGTGTTTTGAAAAAAAATAATGTTCCATTCATTCTTCATTTCTATCTTAGTAAATACAGTTTTAAACTTGGTACTTTTTTTACACTACTTGTATTCTGAAAAAAAATTAATGTTCATTCATTCTTCATTTCTATCTTAGTAAATACAGTTTTAAACTTGGTACTTTTTTAACACTACTTGTATTCTGAAAAAATGAACGTTCCATTCATTCTTCATTTCTATCTTGGTAAAGAGCTTCAATCTCAATACGTTTTTGACCCACCTTGTATATATATAAATGTATGAGAAACAATGTTAGATGGAATAGCAAAGTTCTGTAGTCAGACCAGTTGACTATACTAGAACTGACACATTCATAAAAAAGTCTCTGAGAAAAGTCTATGGGAAAAAAATGTGTCTATGAGTTAGTTTTTGGTCAAGAGACAAAACCGTTTTATAACACCATTGTGTTAACCATTAAAAAAAATCACAACGATAAATAAAAATTCTGAAGACAATAGTTACAAAAAGAAAATGGATAAACAAACAATTCAGCTAAAGAAAAACAAACAAACAAACAAGCCCCACTTTTCCTTAATGTACATGACGCTCTGATAAAAACATTATTACACAAAATCTATTAGTCTATAACTGCTTCAGAATGACAAATCAATGAACATCCTTCTGAGATAACATTGTCTTAAACTCCATTTTGTCATATTTATGTACAGCAAAAGAGATAATCATCATTCAATGCCGTAAGCCATTTTAGCCTCACTCTTGTTTTATTTACTAGGCCGCCACGGATAAGACAAATAAAAATGCCAGGCTTCTTTAAAAGTCTTTTTGAAGACAGATAAACTCTTGCAGTAACCATAAAGATTCGGAATATGTTTTCAGAAATACAAAATCAGACAAACTCCTAACTGGCACTGTGCCCAGATTGGACAGTTTTGTCTTAATATATTTAAATAATATCTTGTCAGTTCCTTATTTTCTGTGCCAGTGTATCCTTCAGAGCCATCCATTTTCTTGCACTAACAATAAATCTATTAAAATACCAATTTTGGATGAGTGTGTGGGTGTGTTGGATGAGGTGGAGATTCCGTCTTAAAGTGATTTTTTCTTAATAAATGTTGAAAAATTTCTTTGTGTGACGGATTCAGAATAGAAATATTTTATATGGGTCTGTTAAGGAATGCAAAATAAATGATGTATGTAATAATTTTTTTCTTATTTACATTTTTTTTATATAAATGTAGAAGTAAATGATAACCAAATTAGTTCTTTATAGTTACTACCTCTGTCCAACAATAGTTACTACATTTGTATATAAATGTCATACACAACATATTTACAAAGCCTTGGTTGGTTTTGGTGCAAAGACAAGCATGGGACACCCTGTGAGTATCAAACATACTGCTCAATAATAATGATCATATGTGTTTGTATTGTATGAGAAGAAAGTCAATTCATTTAAGAATAAAATAAGTATTTTCTTTAAATTTTTTTAGATGATTTGTATCATTTGAAATATTTTCCTCATCTTTATTGTTATCTACACAATTTTCCAGAGTTCAAGAAGATCCTTGAGTCCGACAAGAAACACCTGAAGAAGGCCGGAGGGCACATCAGCCAAAACATTTTGTAGATAATAATAAAGATGGGGACATAGTCCGAATAATCCAAATAATCCAAAAATAAGTATTATTTTGATTTTTTGAACTGTTGTCCTTATCTTTATCGTGGTATGTAAAAACACAATGTTTTGGATACTGTATCCTCCAGACTTCTTCCACAATAAAGATGAGTACCTCAGTAAAAAAAAATGAAAATAATACTCATCAAGCCTCATTCTAAAAATTGAGACAAAGAATTGGCATTATTTAGATTTTTCAAACTGTCCTTATCTTTGGTTTGGTTTGTTTTGTTTTATGGCATATCATCCTTGGTGGGTCATTTAATGCCAACAAAGTTTTAAAATAAATTCATTCCTAATGGATACTCAATTTTTTTAATAAACACATTCTTCTATTTAACCCATAGATGGGATTCTAACAGGTACTACCACTCCGGGTCAGAGTGGACCTGGGAGCAATGGTGATGAAGGGGTGCTTTATATTCCCCAAACCTCCAGAACTGGAACCTCACTATCAGATATAGTTTGTCAGGACATGAAGACCCTCAGCCACCACCTTCTAGCACATATATGATAAAAAGGGTTTGGGCTTGCCATAAGGGCAATAGGGTTGGGGCAATCATCATTAGGTGCTAGGGCTTGATTGATTGTCCAGCCGATTGATTGGAGAGGGCCTCCTGACCGCCTGTCTAGCCTAAGTAAGGGTCTAAGTGGAGTGTTGCATGTCATTGACTGCTCATCCACCAGGGTTCCTCCTTAAGCATCACAGCCAACAGGTGGCCCCACTGAGGGAGTCTTATCCCTCTGCAGAGTTGCAGTTGGTGTATTCTAACACCCTAGCCAACAGAGCAGCTTGAAGTCTTGAGGTAGCTACTAATAAGAGGCTGAAGGAAACTTCCTGTACACAGCAGGAAAGAAGATGTGAAACACCAACTCTATGTGTGTAAGTTTGTTGGGCTTGAAAAGGTATAACATACAGCATGGACCCAAAAATCCTGTGTAGTATAAGTCAGCCTGCCAAAATCTAACTAAGCAATCTTCTGCCACAGAGCATTCAGCCACCTCGTCCAAGCTCCCTGTTGTTTCAACCCCACCATTCTGCTGACACCTACTTCTTTAAAGCCTGTATGCACCTCTCGCTGAAGAAGATGCTGTTGCTCCTTCTGTTTTTGATTTTGCAGCCTTGAACGTAACCCAAGCCTTGTAACCCTACAGCCATCATTCCAGCAAGGGCTCTCTGACTTAAGTGGATTCTGCTACCTGCCATTCCCTATTAAGCCTTTATTTTCATATATGTCAAATAACCATTCTATCCAAAATCTACTGGAGGACCTCAGACACCTATCTGCAAAAATAATAGGGAGATAGGCTATCATACAATTATTAACAATTTAATTCTCACTGTGTGAATCATACAACTAACCTTGAGCCACAATGAAGCTAAGCTTAGTAAGTAACTAAGAATATCTCAGGTCAGTGAGCTAGAATTGCCAATGTGTGTGATTTCCACTGGATGGCCCATAGATCTTAATTTATGTTAAGACTTAGCTATGCCTTATAAACAAATAAGATAGTAACAGTTATGGAGCTGAGCTAGTAGAGCATTGCCCGTGAATTTGATTCTCACTGGGTGCTCTATATTTCTGGTCTTGTGCTAAACTAAACTAAGCTTAAGGAATGACAAAATGTGTGAATGTCTCTGAGTGTTCAGGAAAAATGATAAATGTACAAGAACTGAATGAAGTAGAATTTTGCTATTTCCCCCATGCTTAAAGGGACTGCATCAAAAATGATAGTGGTTGACTGATTGATTTTAACAGCATGTCAACCCTCTTGGGTTATTTTATGCCTTGAGGTTAGAAAATCAAGTCCATTTTTGTGTACTAGTTTCTTAAGAATTTTTTACATACAATTATATTATATCAAGTATTCCTATCTAATACAAATAATTTTCACAGTTATACGGTTTTTGTGTTGAACAAATCTTGGATGCAGTAACTCACAAAAACACAGCTGTATAGCCAGTTACCTTAAAATCATCAAAATAAGATAAGACATTTTGGACACTGCTTGATGTTCTCATGTAGACATCTACACATGGATACATCAGCGAGAGATGACCAGCAAGGTGGTAAGTGAGGGAGAGTCATTGAAATTTGTGCTCTCAGCATGACCTGATGAAGATGATGATATGGTTTCAGGTAACTGATAATAATCCTTAGTAAATAGTTATAATTTCATGTAACTATTCTAAATACAAATAACTTACAGTTAAAAGGCATTAAATATTCTCATCAAATATAAATCATTTTGCTTACAATGAAATCACATCAAAAGCACTGGTTCCCATGAGATCACCAAAGTTAAACCCCGATAAGCCTGTTTAATACAATAGGTGTCCATTTAAGCAACTGCAGGCACTGTAAGCAACCTGACATAAAAAATACTTGATTCAGCATTAGATGAAATGAAAAAGGTTGATGTGCTGATAAAACATGAACCAAAACATTTAACAAATAATTTTTAAACACATCTATTTCATCCAGGTACAACCACTTAAGGTCAGATTAGAACTGGGAGTAATGACAATGAAGGCATACTCTGCATACACTTATATATATGTGGTAATGGAATAGAGAGAAAATGTGGACAAAAGAACAACTCAAACAAGTAGATGTAGGAGATATATTTCGTCTTGCCTTTGAGCAGGACTTCATCATAAAAGACTGATCAAGTCCTGCTCAATGCAGGACGAAATATATCTCCTACATCTACTTGTTTGAGTTGTTCTTTTGTCCACATTTTCCCTCTATTCTTTACCACATCCTGTTGGATTTACTCCAATCCTCCTCACTTATATTTATATTTTTTGTGTAGTTGTTTCTTCAGTTTTTGCACACAGTTATATGATATCAAATATTCTTACCTAATACAAATAATTTGCCACAGCGATGTGGTTTCAAGTATTCCAACCTAATACTAATTTATAAATAATCATTTGTTTGCACACAGTTATATAGGTTTCTAAGTATTCCTATCTAAAACTAATGGATGTCTAGAAGTGGAGCCTTACTAGATGCAATTTAATCTTGTATCCATAAGATCCTATTTTTGGTATGGGTCTGCAGGGGATACAGTTGGTGTGTTTTAAAGCCTAACATAGCAGATAGAAAGGAAAATCTATATTTTACTTTCTATTTGTTTTGTGTTTAGGTAAGTAATCTCATCCAGTGGTCATATTCTTCAAATTTAGGTAGCATCTCATTTATGTATAAATGCCTTTACAAGGACACCCCATAAAAAAACATTACACATGAGCTGTTAGCAGACTCGGACCAATGAGTTTTATTCTCTCGGGTGCCTCATGATTCTGGCTTTGAGCCACAATTAAAGTTAGCTTAGTAAATAATTATTTAAAATGAGTTCCAAAATTGAGCAGAACACTCATAAGGATGAACTTGACTGAGACAGTATTTCTTTGATAACAACCTTCAAATAAAATTCAGCATGCTGGAAAATACTTAGTCTAATTAGAAAAAAATCTAAATTTTATTTCTCTGAATGTTTGAGATGAGGCTTTATGATTAATATTATCTGCGTTATTCGGACTATTGTCCTCATCTTCATTGTTATCTGTACCACGTTTTGGCTGATATGCCCTCCGGCCTTCTTCAGGTATTTCTTGTCGGACTCAGAAACCTTGTCGGACTCAGGAACCTTGTCGGACTCGGGAGCCTTCTTTTCGAACACAGGAACTTTATTGTTATAATTGGGAGCCATCACAGAACTTTGAACCTAACCCTTTATTCAGTCCACGGGGTTATCCTGTTCTCATTCTCCTAACCATAGCTGGGGTAGGCATTGTGTTAATTATTTTTCTATGTTACTGCCTCTACTCAGGATTGAACCCAGAATCTAGAGATAACTGTCACTTAGAACTGTCTTAGGCTAACTACCTTATCCACTAAGCCATGTGTCCTATTGGACAATTCAGTGTGAATTTTGGGAACTTATAAACCTAGTGTCTTGTTTTGGCTAGAATATCTACCTATTCATTTTTTATGTATGATTTTTTACCTAGACTCACATTTTTTATTTTTTTATTATTTCTTTTTACCTGAAGAAGGCCAGAAACTTTTTTGCATCATAAAATAAATGCACGTTGCATGAAGATGTTTGAAAACTTTTCAAGGATAAAGAATAACATTATGCTTGATTTGACTTGACAAAACTTGTGCCTTGCTGGTCTGCAATTGGCTTCTCTGCTTGTTAGATTATGGAAGCTGCTCAAAGAGAATAAGGAATTACAAATAGTTTTAAAATGTCCCCTAGAAAAATAAATGTCTTGCCTCTTTGATGCCATCTATTTTTGCTGCTTTTTTAACCCAGCACATTTTGACAGGCAAAATCCCTTCACATGAACAAGATTACATAAAACTAAAGAAAAAAAAAGATCTGTATACTCTTCTTTCCAAACATGCATTTACATATATATGTATATATAAAGCTTTGGCAATACAGAAAACTAGTATATACATGTAACAGCATATTAAAGAGCAGTGTTATATATAATATATATATATATATATATAATATATATAATATATATATATATATACACACTACTCTTTAAATATGCTGTTACATGTATATACTAGTAAAAAAAACTTGAAATAAGTCAAATGTTCTTAAATGCTTATAATTTCCCACTTATCCTCCTTCCACTATACCACTCCCCTTCTCACAACTTGTGCCCCCCCACACACACACACAAAAATCACTACTGCATCACTCGCTTGAACCACTACCATTCCTACAACCTCACACTACCAATTGTTATTACCTCTCACTTCTAATTCCTTGCTACTACTCGTTCTCATTAAAAACGAGACACGAAACCATACCATCATTTCCTACCTGATGATGGCAAACTGTATTGCCGAAAGCACTGGTTTTGAAACCTTTGGTGAACTGTTACACCAGTTACACCCCGACACCAAAAAGATGTCCCGAAAATTAGAAAGCATCAACCAAAAACTTGTCCGACAAGAATTGTCTGTACTGTTCAACAAAACTTGTATATATATATATATATATATATATATATATATATATACAAGGTTATTCAAAAAGATGTTAACAATTAAACACTTCAATAAAAGTATGTTTATTAGCAAAACTCTAAATGATAGCTTGATTTCAAACAGTCTCTATTTTTCTACTATCCCTGTCAACACATTGTTAGTATCTTCAGTGCTTGATTAAAAAATGTTAGGACTTCTATGGGAGTATCTAAAATTCTTATTGAATAATGTGGGGAAGATTGCAATTACATGTTGACTAGGATGATAGCCTCCTTCAGGATTTGAACTCTCATCTCACCATGCCAATTTCCTACTTTGGTAGGCATTAAACCATGTACCTATGTATATATATATATATATGATAGACTCTCCCATCGATTTTGTTGTATGAGTGTCTAAAAGCAAAATCAGCTTCAGTCCACCCAGTGACTTGCAGATGAGGCCACAAGTGGAGCAAGAGTGAGGGGTGCCGGAAAGAATTGGTGGTTGGGTCGAACGCCCCTTTGTCCTTGATCTTGCCTCCTTTAATCTCTCAATACAATTTCTCTCAAAATCCTTTATTCCATTCCAAATGGTGGCTCTCCATTTGTTTCTGTTCCGTGCCAAGTCCATATATATATATATATATAATATATATATATATATATATATATATATATATATATATTATACTAAAGCTGAGATTTATCACCTTTTAATGTCTAAAGCTTTTTCCTAAATAGTTTAAAGATACAAAGCATATCTCAGAATATAATTTAGATCTAAATCTAATTAATGTTTGAAAAAAATTCCATTTCATTTGGTTCTAATTAGTTGTAATTTGCAATCAAGTCAAAAATCCGCCATTCTCTGTCTATACTTATAGCTTAGTTCTCTCCCCCTCTCAATTCATCTGTGTGAGAGAGACAAAGACATTAAAGTACTTGAAAAACATTCAACTGGACATTTGCTGGCTGACTGCTGGCAGACTGACTCTCTCTCTTTATCTCTCTCTCTCTCTCTCTGTCTGTCTGTCTGTCTGTCTGTCTCTCTCTCTCTCTCTCTCTCTCTCTCTCTCCTTATTTTTATTTTACACTTATACTACTTAAAATTCATCGAGGGAAGGTAAACATAAGATAATTGTTTGATTTCTAAAAAAATGTAATTCATATACAATGTGACTTAAAATTGTTAAAAATAAATAAAATTGATGTAATGTTTTAAAATAGATTTTTTTTAAATTACTTTAATTATTTTTAAAACTTATAGGATCAATAATTATGAGTGAAAATTTAAACCTACTTTTATGCTTATTTTACCAGCCTGTAAATATTTTTTATTATGAATGCAAGTAATGTTAAAATAACAAACAGATTTAACACAAACGTTTATTTATATTCATTATATTTATATTTTGAAGGATAAAGTTACCAAACTTCTTTTGGTACTATTTTGCTGAGTTCCGTCCTGGTCTCCTGCCTTTAAAAAATGCTAGCGGTTATAGGGTCAAAAAAAGAACCCACCTATGAATGAAGTCCCTAGCTGAAGTGGGTGCCTGCTGTATTGAAAAATAATTTGTTCATGAAGACGTTTTTATCGACAAATTTTTTTTAGTGGTTTGAAGCCATTATTATTTTATTTATAATATATTATTATATTACATATATATATACATATAATATATATATTATATATATATATATATATATACATATATATATCATATATAATATATATATATACATGTATATATATATATATATATATATATAACATGAATAAGATTTGAATAATTTGTTGAATAAAAGACCGAAGTCGATTTTTAAATGCCACATTTAAATTTTAAAATCATGATATCAGTTCTGTTTTTCTATTTGGTACTCCAATAGAAGTCTTACTCAAAGGCTCAATTAAGATACATGTCTAAATTATTATTACTAGCAAAAAAATAAAAAAGTTAATTTTTGTAAGATATTGACTGTAGGGATGGGAGTAAAAAAAATACAACAATTTGAAATGGAAACTTAGTTCTGATAACTTTAAATAAATATTAAAATAAAACAAACTATATATAAATATGTAATACCGGGCATGTATTGATTAAAACTTGATTGTTCTCATTTTGTTAACTATGACTAGGTAAAAGTGTTAAGCTATGTTAAGTATTCTATGTTATTTTTGCCTGTAGTCAGGATTGAACCTGCAACCTCCAGCATCTCATTTAGAACTGTATTAACTCAAACCTTATATCCATATGCTTGTTTTTTTTTTAAATAAATTTGTATTTTCTTTCCTTCAGAGTTATGTATCAATGACAAGCTTATATTAATTTATATTATCAGTTTATATTTTTGTAGCTCAAAACATCTGATGAAAATTCCCTATTTGTAGTCAGGATTGAACCTGTAACCTGCCAATTATTGTCACTTTGAAATGTATTAGCTCAACCCTTATACCTATTGGACGTGGCAATTGCATTTCACTTAGCGCTAATACCCTTGGGAAAGGTATGAATCCTACTCTCCTTCCAGCTATGGGTAAATAGTAGGGCAGACTGGGCTCTTTAACCTTAGTTAGGAAACCGGTCTAGGAGAAGGAAAACTCTGAATTCAAACCTGCTAAACTCCGCTTAAGAAATTGACCTTGTGTCGCATCCTGCTCGTGGAGAGGGGTTGGTAAATATATATATCTATTGTGCCATATGTTTGAGATTTTTGCTTTTTGTTTTAAAGATTTGAATTTTATTTCATTGAGAGTCATACATTAAAACCAAGCTCGTGTTAATTTTCATCCTCAATTTTATTATACAGAAGAAAAAGTACATGCTACACAGAAAAAATATAAGAAACAAAGAAAAAAGAGAGTTTGGAGAAAGATAGAGAGAGATGATGTGAGTAGATAGAAGCGACAATGCTAATCTATTTCAATCAACATAATGAAAAGAGGAAAAGAAAGAAAGAAAGGCAAAAAAACAAAGAGTGAGAGAGTTTAAAAAATCAAGATTATTATGATTTACATATAGAACTATTTAGCAATAGCTCTTAAGTAAACATATCAAAACACTGTTAATAATTACCATACTGTGGTATATCCGCAGGTCCTGCTAGTAAATAATGATAATAATAATAATAAAAGGAAGAGAAGAGGAGGAGAGAATAAAAAATACAAATAAGAAAAAGTGCATAAAAAATTGCTCAAAAATATCCAAGTTTCATGTGGTTTACACAATCATCAGATGAAATATTTTCATCTGATTGGGGAAGTCACATGAAACTTCAAGTAATAAAACCCAAATCAAGACTTTAAGAGTACATAATTCAAATATTATATATATATATCCACATTGACATATTTTCAAATCCTGGATAAATCTGTTTGCATATCATTTTGTGCTAATGCCCTTATTAAAATCTCTTGTAGCTCTCTCTCGATGAACATTCCCAATCAACTGCATTGAAAGTCATTCATCCTATTTAAATAAATAATAAGAAATTGATCCTCTTAATGGCAATTTGATTTGTAGAATTGTAAACTGGGAACACTATTTGCATTAAAGAATTGTCCAACTTAATGATCGTGTGCCCTGTGTCAACTCGCACGATCTTCATGTTGCAAGCTGAAATATCTAGAGTTCAGATCTCCCATATGGATGCTGTAGTCTCGAAGAAAATAGTTACTCCATTTATACGACTTGAGCTGCACACCAACTAGGATCAAGTTTCACATATAG
>JALAJA010000534.1:5000-20310 GCA_023376005.1 Doryteuthis pealeii | reverse complement strand
AACCATAAAAAATGATAGAAAAAGAAAAGTAGACAAGATGTATTCTCAGTTTTGAAAATCTGAGAAAACATATAAGTGGTATGAGTGTTCTTGCAAGAATCGATACTGACATCAACCAGAAGCATGCAAATTCAAAGAATGTGACTTTCCTGTTCATAAATCAATGCCGAATGCAGTTTCTATGGTTGAGATCCATTTTGATTTTATCTTAGTTTATAGTAATTTTTGTAATCGAAATTGTTCAAAATATTTTGACAAGTGACTTTTCCTTCAGAAATTTTCAAATCCCTCTGCTCCGACGTAAATGTATATTCTAGAAATATTTTCCTTTTCTTCTTAAATTTATCGTTCGATTTTCTCAGCGATACGCGGCCAACACATTGGAACCGTTTCTCACACAAAAGTTAAAATCCAATAAAACAGTTTCATAATTGTCATAGAACAATTTTCAGAATTAATTAATTCCAAATGAAGCCCCTCAAACAAATTCACTCCATCGGTGATACTGAGTAGAAAAATGAACAAAAGCAAGGAAAGGAAAGAAGAAAAAAAATCTTAGATTACTACCGATTACACGCAATTAATTTCCTCGAAATATTTTAGTCTTTTTATATTTGTTGTTTTTTCTTAATCAGATGCTTAATTAAATTCGTTAAATTAAAGTGTCGATAAGTCAGTTGGCTTGAAAATGACTGAAAACTTTAGTGTCAATGTTATATTCTTAGCAAACCAGCATGCACACACGCAATTTAATATATATATATAGTATATATAATATATATATATATATATAAATAATATATTATATATTATATAAATCGAGAGAAATGGACACAGTGACCCAAATTCCAAATCCTGGACGAACTTTTTGCAATATTTTTTTTGCTAATATCCTTCGAAAAGGAATTTATCCAATTATTCTCCTCAGTTATGGTAAATGTGTAAATAGTATGATAGATTAAGCTATTTAGCGTAGTATGCCACGGACGAAAATCAAAACTCCTTCAAATAGAGTTTGTGTTATCCTGCTCGTGCAGAGTGATTATATATATATATATATATATATATAATATATATATATTGTATGTGTACAGAAATAAAACCTACTCGAGTTTCACCATAAGGATCTTTAGAGTTAAACACACTGAATTAATCAAATAATCTTTGATTAATTCAGTGGATATAACCCTGAAGATCCTTTCGTGAAACTCGAGTAGGTTATTTCTGTACACACTACAATACTAAATCTGCTCTACTTACGTATTGACTCTTTATATTTGTTATAACGCTGACTTATACGAGTAACACTTATACCAATCAAATATTGAGACAACCCAATATTTTTACCGGTAAATCATTCCTTTTATATATATATATATATATATATATATATATATATATATATATATTATATAGCATCAAGACGTGCTGACATCAATGATTCCTATGACTTTCTTGCTACCCGTCTATATCGGTCATTGCTCCTGGCAAGTCCTCAACACCGCATCAGTGCCCGCAATTCTGTTGTATGTAAGTTTTGGCTTGTAGGTCAAATCATGCTGTGTTTGTGTGTAGAGGTTCACCGGAGAATGTCCTTTATGAGCTTTTCCTTACATCTCCAACAAGTCTTGTTCGTCTTAGGCAGCAATAACACAGAAATCATAATGACTTTGATGATAATCAGGCAAATTATTTTTCTAAAGAATTGCGAATATTACGGGGTCATTGTACTTGGAAACCACGAAATTTAAAACGGAAACGAGAACAATAAACTTAACAAAAAAATGTCCATCATGATATATTAGTACATTTTCTAATTTTGAAAATTTAATGACCTGTTAATTGTGGAAGCATAAAAGTAATAGTTTCAATCAGTGGTTTTAATTTCTGCGTTATAATCGGTAATTTTCACCTTTAGTTGGCTAAATTCGTAAGCAAATAAGGCAATTAGAGTAACCTCCTTGACTTTCATTTTGAAACAAGCCGGTAGCCATTTTGAAAGTCTCCGTGCGAAATAAACAAATCTTATAAACTTTTTCGAAAACAATACAACTGCACGCTTTAACACAAAAATATCATAAAATGTGTTCTTAATAAAAATCAAGTTGAATTTCAGATAATGCGCACGCACAATTTTATGCTAGAAATTTAGACAACTAAAGGTGAAAATTTCCTCATAATCTATCTCCGATATGGAAAACTGTCTGTGTAGATATTGCAGAGAAGAAATTATTTTTAATGTTTGAGTTTCGTTGTTTACAAGGATGGTAAGCCCCGCCTGTCTGTTTGCAAGTCTCTGTCTCCAGAGTTTGAGGAGTGAATTATGGTTTTCTCGAGCGTTTGTCGATTGCCGCTGACAACATCGGGATCCTTTCCAGGTCACCAAACCCACATACTTACCATAGCTGATGGCATGAGATCTCGGTTATCCATAACAACAAATTTACACACACAAACACCCATAATAGAGGAAATGCACGCACACGACCCCCTCTCTCTCTCTCTCTCTCTCTCTCTCTCTCTCTCTCTCTCTCTTCATATATATATATATATATATATATATATATATATATTGTAGTCCCAACCTTATGGATAAAGAGGGGATGGTTGCAGCCTGTACTTACAAGAGGAATTGAATTCACGGCATAACATCTATACAAGACAAGCGCCTGAAGATCTGAAATATTCCGTGAAACTGCCAGTAACCCTAGACCTTGGGTTAACCGCTTTTTAGAGATTTTTACAACGATTTTTAATCATGATTTGTTCATAATTTTACACTGTAGTTACTTTATATCGAATATTGAACATTGTATGGCAAAATAGTAATTTGGTTTTCATTATTTTTGTATTGTTTACTATATATATATATATATATATATATATATATATAAGAGTATCATTTATATCAATTGTTTGTATTAACACACATATCTATTCATGTCTACAAATTGCTACTCCCTTTTTGAGGAATCTTAACAGTGTGCAACCGGTTTCTAATACAGATGTTTGCACTACCCAGTGCGAGCAGCAACCACGTTGAGCCAGTAGACAAAAAAGGACGCAAACAAATACTTCAGAATCGTCATTTATTAAGCTTAGTTTAGTATAGGCCAAAAGAATGGCACATCCAAATGAGAATCGAACTCACTAACAACAGGCTTTTGAACTTGCTTGCTAGCCGTTACACTATATGTTATTGTTTACTAACCATTGCCTAGTCTGGCACATAAGTCTAAGGTTGTTTACAGTACCTGGTGTTATACTCTCAAATCTCAGAAGAGAACAGACTCATTGTTGGTTAACTTTGGTTATCCGACAAGAACCGGTACATTTAGCGTGACATTAAAACAGGAAATATTTCGACTCAAACGGTGGAAACAAGATCCTCGTGGAAGGAATTTCCCATGTTCCTCGAGAGTTGACTAACGCCAGGCGTGTTTGAGCGATTCCTATTATATAAATTTTCTTATAAAAGCATATAACAATTGTATGTATCTGCATATGAATGATAAAATGTATTAGATATAATATCCAACTAAATCTGTTAGATTTTGGACTTGAAAACCTAAAGTGGGTGTTACAATTATAACTCTCACTTTAGAGTCTTTTAGAATTTAAATTAATTCTACTAAACCTGATATAAAAATACTAGTAAAGAACCACGGCACGTAAATATACAAATATATACATATAGTTATTTACTATGCTTAGCTTAGATGTGGCATATGACTAGAAGTATGGGACACTTAGTGAGAATCAAACTCATTATCAATGCTCTGATGATCTAGCTCGCTAAAGATTACACCACGTGGAAATGGTCAGAAATATGACTTTAAATCCTCAAGGTAATATTATAATTATAACAAACTTCAAGTTTTAAAGTTCTATGTCTTACCATGTATGTATGTATGTATGTATGTATGTATGATGTATTGAACTTTTACACATTAAAGTTATGTGGCTCTTTTCAAGCATTTTAGATCGGCTTTGATATAATTAATTTAAATTTTAATAAAAGAATCTACGTGGGTGTATCGACTAATCACATCTACTTGTCAGTAATGCTTGGCGCCGGGAAAAACATGAATTCTTTGGTTTTTTAATTAATCGCATATATAAAAGACATTGTATTCACACCCACTACCACATACACGCACACACATTATATATATATATATATATATATATATATATATATATATAATATATATAATCTCTATCCATACAAACAACGTATGGCTACACAATAGTTCAGCTAAAGATCGGAAACGCTACATTGCTTAGACATCTACTAGATAATAAGTTCTTTCGTTCTTGTTAATTAAAACTAGTTCTGGTCCCGTGGCCGGGATTTGATACGTTTGTATTACAAAGTCACAGAGATTTTCTAGTACATATTCTAGTATTTCGCATATAAAATTTGTCAGTGTGTTAAAATTTCAGACTCTTACACAATTCCCACTTTCCCACTCAGTTATGGCTGTTTTTGTATTTCTTTTGTTTCGTTTTGCTGAATTTACACATGATGTGATTAACTCTTTCATCTCTGTACATAAGCTACACTTGCAACTCTACTGCGTATTATCAATTTTTGTGTTGACATAATTAGTTTTTTTTAACATTATTTTGTGCTGCTCTTAAGGTTGACCCTTTGTAGACATGTCCAGGTTTTCATAAGCTTGTCTTTTGAAGTACTGACCTCCATAACTTAGTTATCTTTTTGATACAACTATACACACACATCCATGTACATACATACATATACACTACGCATATGTTCACACAGAGTGTGGAGAGGCTCTTGGCTCGTGTGATACTACTATACACACATTCATGTACATACATATGCATAATTAACTACGCCTAGACACACACACCCATACATTTCCATCCACATACATATACGCTACATCTAAGTTAAGAGAAATACAACAGCTCAGCTGTACGCCATTTTAAAAATATGTGCTTCAAACAACTTGCTGGACTATTTTGAAGAAAATGAATGATTCATTCATTGTTCATTTCTGTCGTGTTAAATATAGCTTCAATCACGATACTTTTTCAGTACATTCCATACATAAGTTTATGCATATGTGTGCGCGAAATAGAGATTGAGAGAGAGAGAGAGAGACAGAGACAGAGAGAGAGACAGAGAGAGACAGAGAGACAGAGAGAGAAAGTTACAAGCAGGTGTCCTTTTCGTTCAATATACCCGGCCCCTTTTTAAATAACCCTTCAGTTAACGACAAACAATTACACTGAAAATAGATGTCATGTTTAGAATGTTGGCAGTCGAGACAGTGAAATTGCATTTCTATTTTCGTATCAAGTACTCATTTTTTTATTACTGCTTGTTGTAGGTTTATCTCTGATGATGTAGACAAAAGATAAGTGAACAAAACATTACAAAGAAACCAAAACAAATATCAATGAATTTGGCGAACAAAGAGATAGAATAAAGAAATGAACTGATGGTGTTGGAAAGGAGGGTCAGCAGACGAACGGTAAGGATTGACTTTGCAGTCAAGCAGGTAGAAACAGACATGAACAGGTGCAGAGATGAACTTGGTAGCATCCGCCTGGGAAAGACAGACAAATCCTATCATTTGAATTAAAATCGGTGAAGTACTGGGCAGATGTCGAGAGAGAGAGAGAGAGAGAGAGGAGAGAGAGAGAGAGAGAGAGAGAGAGAGAGAGAGAGAGAGAGAGAGAGTCAGAGAGTCAGTCAGTCAGACAACGATAAATACTTATTGCATCGCAGATATTGGAAATTTAGAAATATACAAACATACTGGCCTTTCATGGACTTAAAAAGAAGTTTATAACGTTAGCTTTTAAAAAAGATAGTTTTCTCAGACCACGCATAATCATGATATCAATAATCAGACAGGAATATAAGGATCCTGATCTTGGTGTAACAGCTAGTAATTTGGTGCCGTGGACCATAAGTAACGAATATAGTTCTCTCTCTTATTTATAAAAGACCTTCGGACAAAATGACCGAAATCTGTCTGGAATATTTGAAGTCATTTTAATATAATTTAAAAACCAATCAAATGGCATCTTACTCCTCACACATGACCACTGAGACATCATTTCCGTGTCTCGAACAGGTTTACTTTTTTTGTTGTTACCTAAAACTATCATCCAAATCTGTCGACTCGCTTACAGTCTAGATTAATCTCCTTGTGACATTTTTCCAAAAGTTAAATCGCCGTTGAATGAGAACTGCCTCGAGTTTGTTTTCTTTACTTGCTCTTCTATCCGGCCAAACGCACACTTAGTATGTCGGCATGTATGCAACTTTTTCAACACAGCTATCCCCCAAAATGCCTGAGTGTTGAGGATGCTTATTATGTAGCAGTTCACCCTAAAAGAGACGTTTTGCAAGCATTTCATCTTCCATATGAACAGTGTGCCCTTCCTGGTGCATTTGAGTTGACATGATCAGAGACTCTATGCTTGGTCTTTCAGTCATGCTCAAAATTTCAGTATCCAGTGTCTTGCTTTGCCATTTCATATTGAGCAACGTTTTTCCTATTTGACTTTTAACCTAACCTATAACAATCCAATATCTTAATCATAATGATTAAGTTCCACAAACTCAGTGATACTTTACAGTTAAGCTTCCCATGTTTTTGGCATTTTAAATATGTTTTTTTGAAAATATATCTTATTTAATAGCGATTTTCTCAGGGAAGAAAAAAGATAAAATAAGTTCCAGGTAATTAACTCTTTGCTTACTTTAAGCCGCTCACATCGGCTCTCCAGCCACTGCAATCCCATCGTAAACCAATTGCTGCGACTCTCGCACTGGAGAATCACTACGTGAACACCACTGCCATCTTTTCTTTTATCTGTAAACCAACCCTGAAACTAGTACTTGATCCTTTTGCAGAATGGAACCAGTTGAATGGAAAATTTGATACGGCCATCGGGGAAATTTGGTAAGCAAAGAGTTGATACCCAAATGCGGACACGGGACCAAATTTCTCTTTTAAAATTTACCTCAGACTAGTTTAAAGCAGATAGTATATATATTAAATAATGTAAATCTAAAATGATAAAATTGTGCTTATCGCATTACTTATTTAGAGCAAGTATCATAACGGTTGACAAGAATTTTAGAATATACGTGCCACATAAAAGGTTTACATCACATGATAATCAGTAAATATCTAAACGGGAAAAATATCCACGTTCTTATTTATTTCATTTCATGCCTACATTATTGACATTCATGAAGCTCGAGTAATAGAAAAACGTATATAAATATATATATGAGATGAAATAGTATTGAAATGCAAACGAACAGAAATATTACTGCAAATTTTACACTTTTATTCGCAATTCTATTTATTTCTTTTTTAACATTATTTTGATTTGTAAGTAACTCTATCAGTAGATAATGTTCACTTGCTAACTGTCAAGTTATATATATATATATATATATATATATATATATATATATATATATATTATATATATTTGTTAATGTATAAGTAGTAACTTACCGGTGGGTATGAGTACAATCGTTGGAAGCGCACAGTATCCAGAGGTTAAGATTGAGAAAAACAAATACAAAGTGCTCAATACAATGTAGAGCAAAAATTTATTTTAACAATGGAAAGGAGTAACCTACTCGAGTTTCATCGATTGATTCTTCAGGGTTACATTAGTTAAATTAATCAAGTTTTCGATTAATCTTAGATGGTATAATACATGCCCGTTGGAATCCCATTCTAACGGGCATGTATTATACCATCTAAGATTAATCGAAATCGATTAATTTAACTAATGTAACCCTGAAGAATCATCGATGAAACTCGAGTAGGTTACTCTTCTTTCCATTGTTAATATATATATATATATATATATATATAATATATATATATTCTCATGTATGTGTTTTACGTGTGTTTGTGCATACAGTCATCTGTATATAACAGGTCGAATTATAAATCAATCGGTGGGTCAGACAGATACACCAGTTGGCTTGGACAATTACTATAATGATACAAATGTTCTGATTTCTAGGTGCATAAAAATTGTTTTGCAGCAATAATCTCTTCATGGGAGAGAGAGAGAGAGAGAGAGAGAGAGAGAAGAGAGAGAGGGGGGGTTGCTTGCTAAATCTGTGCCAACATTAGTGGAGAATACAATCTCTTGCGAGCTATGTTCTGTGAAGAAATTTATGAGGCCAGAGATGGTCATATTTGCGGGGCGGGTTAAATTGTGCATGAGGAGCAGTTTCGGTGCAATGGGATGAGAACAGGCAAATTTCTTTCTCATATCTCTACGATGATTCAGTTTGAGGCCGACAGATTTTCATTGGAATAGATTCATGTTACGTCCATTGCTCTCCGAAGAAAGTCATTCAGTGCAAGAAATTGATTGATTTTGTTGTTTGTTTGTCAACTAAGAAATTAGAAATCGAGGCTTAAAAATTTCAGTGAAATAATATTCAATCACCTCGAGTGCAAACACCTGCAATTTGTACAATTAATAAGAGGCTTGCTTGGTGCAGTAGTTATGGTTGTAGGAAATGAAATCAGCGACTCAAGTTCAAATCATAGGCGAGCCTGATGGCACTTCACTAATGCTATTGTGAAAGAAGTCACTTCCCCATCTATAGGTAAATAGTTGGACTGATTGGGTTATTTAACCTTTGTAAACCAGCAACCTTATTCAATGGCTGAACGGAAGCACTTAAAACATAAAAGTGCAAAATTTGAACTGATGTTGGAACTTCGGTTCTGAGCAAAAACCAAACTATCTTTTTGGTACAAATAATGTTCAATATATGTAAAATAATTATAGAAAAAGTTTTTTGCCCCATCAGGATATTGATCTTACTATGAAAAAATCAGAAATCATTAATAATGTGCCGCTCGTCCTTTGGCTTACCAACCAAAGAGTTTATAATTTCAGTCAACTGATCCTCCTCTGACAATCGGGTTTCCGATAGAGCAGCAATATCTATATGTAATCTCTGAAGTTCCTTTGTCACAAATGCTGTTTTTCTTTTTCCGGGCGATTTGAAGAGCTATGATCTAGAAGAGTTCTCACATTCCAACAACAAGTGTTTAATCCGGTCATTTGAAAATTGTTTTATATTTCTTTTCTTCCTACAAGAAATGACCCACCGTTAGCCACAGGAAAACTAACCAGTGTTGAGGTGACAGACAATGTTTAGTGTACCTATTCTAGCACTATCCCATTAGTTTGGGTGAGCAGTGCTCTCCTAAATATGGCTGCTCAGACACAAGAGTCTCCACCGGGGTAATTCCCCGTCACGGGGGGGGGGCACACAACAACGACGTTAGGATAAGACTACTGCCGCTAATGTGTAGATATGTAACTGCATGCTTCCAACTGGTCAGGTCTGCACAGGCCGCCACATATCCATCGCCATGGGACTTTTGAGAGGTTGATAGATGAAAAGAAAGCAAGGGAACATTTGTACATCATGGTATTATAGTGGTCAACGCTTGTACAACACGAATACCACTCTCTAGATTTTCATGATTATTATCCAGTGACAAACCGAAGCAAGAAAAGTGGTAACCCTGTCAATCGCAGGTGTTAAATCAAAGTTGTCCTTCTCCTAGTTGGATAACCTAACAAGGAATGAGGGGTCCAACACTCCCAGAAATAATGTTCTAGATGGCCGTTGAACTAATAGTTCCCTCCGCCCTTTGAACATGTCTTGTTTTTCGTTCTGTAGGGTGTCTAGCCACCCTCCTCACCAGTTAAAATCTGTGGGGTTACCGGTTTAGTCGCCGATGATTTGACTATGAAACAGGTCGTACTGGATTACATAGTATCATAGTAGCGCATTAAGCGACCTGACACAAAGGTAAATATATATACATACATTTATGTATTCCTGAACGCTGACTGTCAAAGTGATTGGAACAATGTCTATCATAGGTGGAATAAATCGAAGTCTATTATTATTATATTATTATTATTATTATTATTATATTATTGTTGTGTTGTTGTTGTTGTTGTTTTGTTGTAGTAATTATATATATATATATATATATATATATACATATATTCACATACATATATGTATACATACACATACATATATGTATATATACATACACATACATATATGTAGACATACATATACATACATATATGTATACATGCATATACATACATGTATGTATACATGCATATACATATATGTGTGTGTGTGTGTGTTCTTTTCATATATATTTATCTAGCGTTTGGGAGTTCAATCCCAAAGTCGGGTAGTACTTCGGGAAGTTCAGCGGAAGAAAAAAAAATTTTTTTTCTGAGTGATGAACTGACTTGATTGATAGAAGATACATTCTAATAATTTTCAATTAAATAAGACCAATCTACACAAGGTAATCCCAGTTCAGACTTACTATTTTGCCCCTCACCGCGCTGTTTTTGACCGATCGTAAAATTACAATTCGCCGTTTTTGTCCCGATTTTAACCAAACTTTCAAACATTGTCAAAGTTATAAGTAGAATAAATTTAAACTGTATCAGAAGATCAGATTCAAACTGTCTTTTAAGTGGTCTTTGCCGTTTGCGAGATAGTAAGACATAAGTCTTTCTTTCCCACTCGTTGAAGAAAAACGTTCCCCTCACGCTTAGTATCGGAACCCACTCTCTTAATAATCGTTACGAGAGGCAGAATGTCCAGCCCCTCTATTTATGCACTTATATTCTCCATGCTGCCTGATATAATTCACTTCATTTCTACGATCGGCTGATCAAAAATAAATAAATAAATAGACTTTGGAAACCAGTTTTAAAAAATAGTTTAATTTAATACTATTACAATTCTAAAAAATAATAGAATTGAATATTTTATTTTTCTGAAAATTTGAGATGAGGCTTGATGATTAGTGTTATTCGGATTATTGTCCTCATCTTCATCATTATCTGTACAACGTTTCGGCCGATATGCCCTCCGGCCTTCTTCGTGTATTTCTTGTTGGACTCGGGAACCTTTTCGGACTCAGTAACCTTCTTTTCAGACTCTGGAACCTTCTTTTCGAACTCGGGAACTTTCTTGTAATCGGGAACGTTCTTGTCGTAATCGGGAGCCATCACGGAACTTTGAATCTAACCCTTTATTCAGTCCCCTGGGGTATCCTGTTCTCATTCCGCTAACCATAGCTGGGGTAGGGGCATTAAGCTGTGTTAATTATTATTCTATGTTACTGCTGCCCTTGATCAGGATTGAACCTGCAATCTAGAGATAACTGTCACTTAGAACTGTCTTAACCTAACCACCTTATCTACTAGGCCATGTGTCCAATTGGATTACGATGAAAATGAGGACAATAGTCCGAATAACGCAGATAATACTAATTGAATATTTATTCGAAATATTTATTAATTTTTAGTTTTATATTTGAGCTCTGTAGATACCTCGGTTATTTCGTGGCTGGCTACTCCGC
The DNA here is from genome assembly GCA_023376005.1 of Doryteuthis pealeii. Taxonomy (NCBI): domain Eukaryota; kingdom Metazoa; phylum Mollusca; class Cephalopoda; order Myopsida; family Loliginidae; genus Doryteuthis; species Doryteuthis pealeii. The sequence goes on along the minus strand of JALAJA010000534.1, from coordinate 8,854 downwards.
TGTATTCGTAACCTCAATCTATAATATTTGAAATATCAACATATAATCTCACAGAGATTGTCTCCTCGCAAAATATGGACAGGAATGCCTAGTATTTTCTTTAGCCCTAAAAATTCATATTTTCAAGGCTCACTCAGATAGGATAGTACTATAAGTTTGTCTTAGCAAGGCTTGTTTGTTTGGTCAGCAAGATTTTACCTGTAATCCATTATACATCTTTTACCTTAGAGCACTTAGATCTTGCATTTTGGATATTACTTAATGCCAAATACATATTAGATTTTATAGATTCGTATCATACATTTCGTAAAACATATAATCTATTATAACCCTTACCTATTATTGTATATTTTTTACCTGGTATCTTTTAACTTTTACTTGGTAACAAGTATATTTACATAATACCTTTTACACTTCGCCCTTTACCTTTTATCTTTTTATTTATCAATTCACTGTTGATGACTAGACCTTTAAGAGAAAAAGTTATAAAATGTCTCCTGGTGGAATAAGTCTATTTATATATTGATAATTACCATCTTACAACTAACACTGGTTTTGAACGCTATTAATAGTTGCAGTAGATTTATCTTTTGGTGCGGAGAAAAGTCATTTTATTTTATTTGTAAGATTTTATTAATGTAATAAAGGTATTATGGTCTGCATATACGACTATTATATAATAAAATATCAACAAAAGAATAAAAATAAGATTTTTAAAAACTGGGCAATTCCATGTCAAATCATCCAAAAACAAAAGTAAAATTGTCACATCAATATTTCTGGACTGTGTTAAAGTTAGACATTCCCCAAAATTTGGGTTTCCAATTCCGAAAATTGGCGGAGTTATGTCGATTCTAGCTCTCCAAATTTGGCGAGGTTCGAGAAAAATGGCAACTTTTTGTAATCTATTTTTGTCTGTAAAATGAGTTCTAGAGCTTTCCTACTCCTAAAAATTGGTTTATAAAACATTTTTGCGCATGAAATCTGGAATGCTATCGAAACAATCTGAAAGTCAACTAATTTTAAGTTATTGATGATTTCTGATTTTTTCATAGCAAGACCAATATCCCGATGTGGCACTAAATCTAAGACAATTTAATATATATATATATATATATATATATATTATATATATATATATATATATATATATATATATATATATATATCAAAAGTTTATGCATTTTGTTTAGGACATAGTCGCCGTTTTTCTCAATAGCAATGTTCCATCTTCGAATGAAATCCCTGCCCCGTAAAATCATGTTGACTGTTCTTTGAGCCACAGATTTCACTTCCTGGTTACTGGAATAATGTTTGCCTCTCTTCGGCCCCACGAAAGAGGGTTTGAGTGTAGTCTTGCAGAATGTCACCATATAAATTGCACTAACTCTAGAATTGAATTTAGTTCGCAAAACATAACACTGCAGCAGCCACCGAGATTTTATGACTGTATACAATTAATACGATAACACAGAGAGTGTTACCTTTGATATCCAACAGAAACAAAAACATATCTCCTTAATTAAGTAATTGTGTATAAACAAATTGCAGCATTAATTATGATTCTAATAAAAATGAAAACGACACATCAGTGATAATTAAAAATCAATGTCTAATTCAATCACCAATCTTCGCTAAATTAAAATTATTTATTCATTCGAAACTAGCTTAATTAGAACTTCAAAGAACATGTCGGCAAAAGTTTAATATTATTATTAAAAGATCATAATGTATAAATGTTTTCACATAAACACATGCATATACGAGTTCAAATCCTGGATGAAGCTGTTTGTTTATACCCGTGAGAAAGGCATGAAACCACCTGACCTCTTCCAGCTATGGTAAAATTAGGACTGATTGGGATTTTTAGTTTTGTTTAGATAGCCAGTCCAGAATGAAAACTCTGAATACTAACCAGCTTTTTTCTGCTTGTAAATCTGTGTCACATCCTGCCAATGGCGGAGGGGTTTCAGTAGATATATATATAAACACATCATTATATATGTAAATACTCGCGTACATGATTTTCTAAAGTAATTAATGCTTAATTCGAACCACTAACGCCAGCTCCGTTTTCAATATCGATAAATGTCACACAACCTTGTATGTGGAGAAAGGTAGACAAACACGAGATCTTGTAGAAGATGGATGTTTATTGTACAACATCCCGTGTTTGTCAACCTTTCTCCACATATTGTCGGATTAATTTCCTCTTATTTCTCACAACCTTGTATGAAAATGATGATGATGATGATGATGATGATGATGATGAGAGAGAGAGAGAGAGAGAGAGAGAGAGAGAGAGAGACTTCATTGACCAGAAATTATTTTTGTATTATTAATAATTTTGACTAATATGATTCATCTTAATTTTAGTCAGTTTTAATCACAACTCATTCGTATAATTCCTTTCATAATAGCGAGGAAGACCGCACATAAAGATTATGAATAAAGTGAGACGAGCTCACGTTTGTTTTTATCCGAGAAAGCCTGATTCTACCCGCTGCTATATCAACTTAACTACGGTACCACACAAATCCAAATAACACCTATACAGCCACTAATACCAGCATCTCTGATTGGTCGACGTCATATTTGTCTTACTACTTTTTTTCAGAGCATATGATGAAAATGATAACAAGAAAAATGAATTTCTGGTGAATCTGGTATTCACCAGAAATTCATTTTTATTATCAATGATTTTGACGAATATCACCCTTCAACATTATTGTCGTTGATTTTAACGCAACTGACTCGGCTCGTCACGTCCTCGACAACGAGGAAGACCGCACATCAGAAACATGAATAAAGAATAAGCTCCCGACGAGACTTGAACTTAAGTCCCCTTCTGCCTTGGGGAAAAATTGTTTTTTCGTGACAGTTGCTATACCAACTAAACTATGAGAACACGATATCCCAGAAGTCCAAATAAGACCAATGATACCTGCGTCTCCGATTGGTCAGCGCAATGTTGTTGTTTTTATATTTCACACACTTCTTGTGTTCCCATAATATAATTGCTTATCTAACTTATTTTTTAGAAACTCTGTTAATCTTAATAATTTTTGACGTGTATTATTCTTCAACATCTTTATTCTAGTTGCTTTTTATTGCAATTTACTCAGGTCGTCCACTTCTATGAATATTATGAATTGTAAAAATGATGGAATTGTTTTTTTTTCGCCAGACAACTAGGAAAATGGTAATTTGAAGTAATTTAATTTGCATTGCCATTTTAGTCGTCTTTGTTTATCATTTCTGAATATTTCTGAAGAAAACAAAGAGTCTATGTGAAATTCTGCACGGCTTATATATAAACAATTCATTACATTATTTTCCTTTTCTTTTTGTCTTCCTATTTTCCTTCAGTTATTATCGCCATGCAAGTGTTGTGTTAAAATCTAAGTTAGCAACATCTAGAGTTGAATAGTGAACTGGATAATTATGATTATAGTTTACATAAAGATATTTTTAAAAATTGACATTAATGACAGCATTCCAAGGTGCTTACCAAATCTATCGAGACTGAAGCTGTATTTACCAAGATAGAAATGAATACAAAATGAAGCGTTAATTGTCTTCAAAATGGCACAGTTGGTAATAGACAAGCTTATTCCAGTGTATGCTTCAATGTTCGAAGTACTACTGAAATTCATCTTTTAATTCTAATATATGTAAGTGAGGAAGATGTAAATGAATCCGACAGATATGATGAAAAAATAAATGGACAAATTTAAATATGTTTGTATGGATGAAATTTATTATATGCTGACACCTGTTTTGACAGAAATTGTTTTACACATACAGTATTCTATTTAAAATTATTTTAAATATAAAATAGAATAATAATAGAA
>JALAJA010000533.1:0-23561 GCA_023376005.1 Doryteuthis pealeii | reverse complement strand
ATATAAAACTAGTTAAGTAATCACTAATGTAAGTCAATTTTTTTATAGAACTAAAGATATAAATAGACAGCAATACCATATTTAATTTAGATTAAAGTGTAAAAATATCTGAATGAACCAATTCCAGAATTGAAAAGCAGCATTTACGTTTATGAAAAAATTGATTTTAAAAGACATGGAAGTTTAAAGTTTATATCAATTGCTAAAAATTTAAGATTAAGAGTTAACAATCAAGAGTTTAATTTATTTTGAAACACAATTGTTAAGAACTAGCACAAATTTCTACATTAACTGATAAATCTAAACAATGTCCCAAATATATCGATTCAGTTGAATTAATATTATCAAAATCTAATTTGCCCTTCTGAAAGTAGAACAAAGCAAAATCTGTATAATTCATTAAAAGATGAACTTTTCTCAGAACGTATTAGGTATTGAAATAAAATAAAAAACAAGAAACTTTTCTCAGCTTGTATTAGGTTGTATAAAGTGAAGAAACAAGATAGCACAAATACTTCACATATTTCTGCATTATGACTAAAAATAGATGATGATGTTCAGTTTGAAACTTGAAAATCTAACTCATCTATCAATTATTGTTTCTTTTGCCAGAATATCTGCAGTATATTATGTTTATTACTATTATCATTATTAGGCCTACTCCTTCATTCTCAGTGGTAGTTAAGTCACAACTGTTTCTGGCTCGGACATTGAGCAGAAATCAACTTTGCATACAAAGATGATGCAAAGTGCAGTTACTGCCAGTAATAATTTGTATACCTGTAGGCCATTTTAGTTCTAACTGTGTAGATAGTTGTGGTATCATTGGTGACAGGTCATCATGGTGTTTTTTTAATCGTTGTCTTCGTGAAGTCTTATTGCAACATTGGTGTCATTGATTGGTTTTGCTTGTGTCTGTGATATCTACACTAATTCAATCTATTTATTTATTTATTTATCTCACTGCAGCTTTGAACAATATTTCTGTTGCTTTACTTTTCTTCATTAATCATTTTTCACTCTGCATGGAAATATTTCCTTTATGTTTGCCATTAAATGAACCCAAGCAACATCTCAACATTTTGAAATGTTCTTTGTTTTTGTTTTCACACAGAAACATCTCAATCACATCATTCTTTACTTTTAAGCTTTATAAAAAACTAGAAATTGTCAAATGACTTACTGGCCACCAAAAGTGGTTTTAAGTAAGCACTAAAAGTAAACATTTGCTATAACTAGCAATGGATATACTGACAATTTTGCAGCCATTAGGAAGACAATTATAGAGAGTAGCTGGCCCATACATTCAAACAACTTTAGTTTTCTTTTATGCTATAAAGTCAAATGCTGGACAATAGATCAGAGTAAATAGATTACTTTAGTAAGAGTTTAACACAAAATTAACCAGTCACTATGATTTTAATTCGATATATCATTTATCTTTTGTGGTTTTAGAAAAGTGCCAATTTTACTTTGTTATAAATTTTATTATTTAGCAATAATATTTTATCAAATTTCAACAAAAGAACTCTCAAAATAATCCCAGTATACAAATAATCTTAAATTCAATCTACACTATAAAACAATGTCAAATGTTAATATTCAATAAAGTTAACAGAATTGAAATTCATCTAAAAGATACAAGACATTTCTTTTGGAATGACATATCTAAAGAGGAAGCAAATAAAAAAGAAATAATGATTTTAGATTTTAAAATATTCTATAAATCATTTGAATCTCTGCTCCATGATGGCAATAGGCCAAAAGTCCTAACTTAAAAAAATAAAAACACTTCAGCCCAAAAGGAAGAAATCTTATCAATGTTACTTTTATGATAACTCTTTCATTTTTTGTCTGATCAAATCAATAAATTCTGAGAAATTAATATTTATTTATACAAAACTAAACAAAAGCAATTTTCACAAATAAAATCAGTATACATGCCAATAGTACCAACAGAAAGTTAATGACAAAAGTGTTTTTTAATTTTTTTAAATAAAAAAAAAACCTATACTGACTATTTTTGTCCAGGTTATCAAATGTTGCACTATTCTGTTGTATGCTGCTTGCTCCTTTTCCTCTTCTTCTTCTTCCTCTATTTATAATCTAACTAATATCTCCTGCTGGAATGATACTGGTCATTGTGTGTTAGTCTTTAACCAGTTGTTGTTTGTTCATTTCATTAGTCTTTGTAGTCACTAATTGCTCTTCAATTGCTCTCCATCTTAACTGTACAGTGCCATCAGTGTTCCACAAGATGTGTGTGCAGCAAGTGATATTTTCAGTTCTGTTTTACTTGATAACTTGTCATTCTTTATTGATGCATTGGTGAATTTCTTCTTTCTTTTTTTTTTTTCATTAGAATAATTTCTTATACATGCAAAAATCAGACATCTCTACAAATGAAAATAAAGATGCACACATACACAGATTCTAAAAAAGCATACATTTCTTCAAATGCAAATTGATACAAACACACACATATATGTGTGTGTGTGTGTGTGCATCCACCCACACTGAAAAGCATACATCTTTTCAAATGCAAATAAAAAAGCACAAATACATTATATGCTGGCATTTAAGACAAATTTTAAGACTTAAACAAATCTCCACTACTGGTCATATCAGTTTTTTAGACCCACTGAATCTGATAGTCTGATGGAAAAATGCTTCTTATTTTGAAAAAGGTGAATGAGATTTATCCAGCCAATACAGACACCTAACCCTGAATTAAGCTAAGAATTTTAGGGTTTGATTTACATGCCAGCATATATAATAAATGAATACTGGCTTAAGTGTAAACCTGTTAACATAACAAAAGTTATATATGTGCATACACATTTACATTCAAATATCTAGTTTTACATACATGCAGTTTTACCATGTATATTCATTATTAGTTATCTATATTTAAATACAAGTTCTAACTCCATGCATATATACATTTTCTTACATTAGCATATTTAACATTTTAATAGAGAAATACAAGTCCCTTACTGGTAAAATTTATGTATGCACAGACCACTAACATTATATATATATATAATATATATATATAATATATATATATATATAATGTTAGTTTTTGTTCTTCACAAATCAATTGAGTTGCAAGAGAGTTGTAGTATTTTTCACTTGATATTTTTTGTAAATCTCTTTGTTCTAATTATTGTAATAAAAATTTTTTATTATTATTTTTTAATGGCTCAGTTGCTACAGCTGACATCATGACATTAAATATGATGAAAAATTCCTAACACAAAAACTCTAAAAATATTCACTCTTATGATTCTCTATCTAATGTGTCTAAAAATTTATGCTCTGACTTAGAAGTTTTCCCCTCAGATATGTTATTAATTTCATCTTTTCTACAATCAATTCTAGAATTTTTAGAATGTTGAAATCCTACATTTCTTGTTCTCTTTCCAAATGTGCAATTAATTAATAAGTTTATCTGTTTATAAATTGATATCTTAATATTTCTGATTTATCATAATTTTTGGTGCAGGGAAAAATGAATGGTGAGAAGGTCAAAATGGTTTCTTGGCACACCATTCTCAGTGAATGAAAAGACAGAAAGCTTTTTCAAGTCTCAACTAAATTAAATGTGAATTAAAAACTTATTGAAAACAAATTGAAATCCAATTGAAATCTTGTTAATCTGTGCTATTTCAACAAATAAAATACAGAAAAAGGATGATGAAAGTGGATTGATTTATTACTTTCATTATTTATAACTCTTGAGAAATTAAATCTTGTAATATTGAAAGAAATAGAAAATTATTTTAAACATATAAACAAAAGAAATATTTTTCAACAAAAAAAAATTTTTTAAAAAGAACAAAATCAATTCAATGAATTGTTTACATTTTTCACACATGAATATTGTGTGAAATTGATTTATCAATTTATTTAGTTTTCTAAACATTTAAACCAAAATTAGGTGCAGTGGGGAATAATGTGTCTTTACAGAAAAATGTATTCTGGCAAAGAATAAGAAACTGATCAATTTTAGAAAAGATGACAGTTTCTTATGGTTTTTGGAAATGCTTTCTATGATTGAAAGAAACTCTTAAAAATAGTGGATGCAAAATTGAAGATTTTAAAATTAAATACACTTAAACAAAAGATTTTCTGTTAGAAATGTTTGCTTAAGCCAATCTTTCAAGACAAAAAAAAAGAAAGTCAGTATAATAAAATAATGTAAAGAACTGAACTAATTGAGATCTTTCATTTTTATGCAAAAATCTTTCAATAATAAACACTGGATTAAATGGTTATATTAAGATCATTTTTGTAACTTAGTTACTTTAATTAAAACAAATTTATATTTTAGAATCAAAATGCACATCTTCTAACCAGTAGTATAAATATTCACAATATGAAATCATTAACATTCAAAAAACTACTTATGCTTGTCAAAAATATTTAATAATTCCTTCTCATAAGTTCATCTAACAACATTGTTAGCATTTAAAAAGATTATTTCAATGAAATTGTATTTCCTCTAGAAAAACAAACTTAAGAATTCCATAGGAACAATAAACTAAATTAATTTTGTCATAAACAGAGATAAATATACCATGTTTAAACTGTCAAAAACATTGTCTAAGCATTAGAAAGTATTCATGTTAGCTAAAATGCATACTGGAATTTATCAAAAGAAATAATTCATAATCATAAAAATCTTTCATAAGGCTTTATACAGAACAAAGGAAAAATATAAAAACAATTCCCAACTTTTGAGATTGAGAATAAAATTGCTTAGAAAATGATTAGCAAATTTATTAAAATATTTTAAATTTGAACCAACAAAAACATGTCATACTTTCACTTAGAAATTTAGTTAATAAATGATTTAACTTTAAATAGTACTTGTTTTCTGGTCATTCAGAAATATTTCAGTTAATTATTAAAGAAAAACCTGGTATTATTATTATTATTATTATATTATTATTATATACTGCATGTATATCTACCTATCCATCTCAGTTGCAATAATAAAAGAAAGATCAAATTGAAAATGCAAGTGTCATTATCTAAGTAGATAATACATTAAACTACATATCTGAAATAAATAAAAACCAAAAATAAATGATCAGATTTTCTTAAATGCTTTGTGAATTTCTTGTTTGAATGGTTGAATTTTAATGTGTTTTAAAATTACTTTAAATACAATCAGCAAAATTAATGAATCCTAGAAACTGAAAAATATATGTATTTAATTTTGAATCAGAAAAACAAGTTTTGTTTCACATTAGAATTTTTTGACAATTAGAAAAGTATATCTTTAAAAAAATTCCACTTTTTGAAAAAAAAAAAAAAAAAAAAAAAAACTTAGATGACAAAAATATAGTAAATATATAGATATTCTTTCTTCACCAATTTTTTTTTTTAATTCAAAATACAACTTCTTTTGAATAGTTTATTTTTCCTGCTCATCTCATGTCACCCAAGGCAGCAAAAATCTTTTTGTTTTTCTTGTTCTTATTGAGTTTTGATACATGTAAGATTGGTTGAGTGAAATGCTGTGAGTGCTGCAGAGTTGACTAAGAAAACAAAAACAAAATCTCCACTGTGGACCTTTCTTATTTGCTTGTTTTCCTTTCCTGTTTCTGCGGAAACATCTAGAGCTCTCGTCATTGCAGAGAAATGCAGACTCATGCTATGCAATGACACCGTAACTATGCTATCAGTCTGGGAAGCTGAACTCTGAGTAAGTGGAATAAAAAAAGAAAGAAAAAAAATTGGGTGGCCAGCTGTGTTTGGATAGTGTCATGGCAACATACTGTGCCAGTTTTGGTTTCTATGTGTCTGCTTATTGAGTACCTCTTAAGTTTTTAACCCATTTCAAACTTTGTTAATATTGCAAAGACATATAATATCTATTCATGTAGATGCATACATAAACAGGACTTTGTAATTATGTGTGCACATGCATACACATATCAATGTCTGAACAATGTCACGTATGCATATATATAAATATATATTCATATGTTTAAAAGTTTTGTTATTCACATAGAAATGTGTTATACTCATTAATATATGCAAGATTTTATATGTGAACACATCAAAATGCATATATGGTATGTATACTATTGTTGCATACATATTTTAATATGCATATGCAAAGCATATGCAAAATGTTTTTGTCCTCAAGTTATGTTGTCATTTCTTAAGATTCATTGTAATGAAGGCTGCAATTAACATCTTTAATGAAGCTTTGTTGTTTATGCAATGTCTCCTTCTTGGTTAAATTGATTGCAATTCTTCTAATCAGGCCAACATCTTGTGTCCATCATTTCTGTTCAGAAATATCATAACATTATTTTTTCTAATACTCATAATCATCAGTGACAGCTTTTTTGTGCCTTGTGTCAGTTGGTCTTTTTTGTCCTCATTCTTTTGTTGTTTTTCTTCTTTCTCACTGATCTAACATCAAATGTTTGTCCCACAAAAATAGAAAACTATCCATTTTAACAATCAATATCAAGTTTCTTTAAATCATTCATGACACAATTTTTCATAATCATTAACTTATCATGATTGTTTGTGTGTGTTTTGATTGGTTTTTAACATTCTTGTGCTTTGTCATGTGTATTCGCTTTCTTCAGCTGAAATTGTTTCATTCTGACATTTACTTTATTCTCATGCACACTACCTCAAACATTTCTGAATATACTTATACCATAGAATACAAAAGTTTATTTGCATATTGAGCTGATACTAACGAGAACAGTTACAAAGATCAGATAATTGGATAATGAAAATAAATTAGTGTCTATTTAAACTTCCAGAAAACAAAACTTATTGTACTCGTCAAGGAGGTAACTACATAATATAATTTTTTAATATGCCCTTGTGAATATTTTTCCATTAAAACATAACTGATAATATTATAACCAAATTAGATTAAAGTATTATCGTTGAATCTGTGTCACGTATAACATCATCAAAAAGAAAAACAAGAACACCAAAAATTCAATAGGAATAAGAATATTTTAGAAAATGGAAATACAGTACATTTTTAAGTACTTGAAATCCAAAATATCTTATAATAAAAAAAATGCCAAATATATATACTAAGTTTTCCAGAAATTCTAACATAATAGCTACTTTTAACAAAGCATTAAGAACATAGGTCAAATTTCAGCCTGAACAAATACACTACATAATTGAATTTATTTTAGTTTCTGTCAATTACTATTTATTTTTAAGACTATATATATATATAATGGAGAATGTTTCTCTTAAGAAAAGAACTTGAATCTATTTATCTCATTAATATAATGCTGTAATTATTTACAGTAATTATGATTTAGAAAATATTAAAACAAAAAAAATCTCTTGTAGTGGAGAGACCTCTCACATCTCACTATAATAATCCAATGTTTATATCTATCTATGTTACTATAACACAGCACAAATGCACATATAGCGATATTTGTTATTCTATAGTGAGACTAGAGAATAAAGCAATTCCATTCTAACTGCAATTAATAATGTGGAGTTTGCATTCACACTCACCTGATCATTATGATTCTCAAAGAGATAACTATTGAATTCTAATTATAGAGTACTTCTCTTAATTTATAAATAATTATAACAAAATTCTATAAATGGGAGGAGACTTAATAATAACTTAATGGTCCTATAGTGCATTTTAACAGCATTAATAATTAATATATGATAGTGTGTGTGAATAAACAGTCATTATTTCACAAAAACAAAAACAAGAAGTACTCTATTTTCCTATGGTTGAATTGATTAGGCTTAAGAATGTATTATTATGAGTAAAGCTGAAATGCCACTTGTCAATACTAGAAAAATGGCAACTTACTTGCACCATGTCTTTATTTATGCACATAAGATCCCCTAACAATGAAATATATGAAAGCCCATCAAGACAATGGATAGAAATATAAAAATAAAAATCAGTGAACTATTAGAAACCCAGACATAATTTTTCAGCAAAACTAGCTTTAAGTATATTCTAAAGGAAATTATTATTTTGTAATTTTTTTTTATTTAAAGTGGATTAGATAAGCTTAGCCTTATTTAATTGTAAATTTAATGGGCTACTATAATCATATTGTTGCAAAGTTCAGCTGGTGGATTACAAAATCAGAATTTCAGTATCAAACTATGAATAGTTTACAATGCCTTACAGTATCTCTCAAAATAAGGGAGCAAATATATTACAATTACTGGTAATTTAACTTGAGTAATAATGTGAAATTTGATTAGTTAAGGCTAACTATATCTAATCCACTTTAAAATAAAAAAAAACAAAATAATAATTTCCCTTATAAATATACTTAAGCTAGTTTTGCTGAAAATTATGTCTGGGTTCTAATAAGTTCACTGATTTTATTTTTAAATTTCTATCCATTTGATGCTCATATATTTCATGTAGGGATCTTATTGCATAAAATAAAGAAACTGGTCAAGTAAGTTGCATTTTCTAGTATTGACAAGTGGCATTTCAGCTTTACTCATAATACATACATTCTTAAGCCTCATCAATTCAACCATAGGAAAATAGACTACTTCTTGTTTTTGTTAGTGAAATAATGACTGTTTATTCACACACACTATCAATATATAATTATTAATGCTGTAAAATGCCACCTTAGTTACCATTAAGTCATTATTAAGTCTCCTCCCATTTATAGAATTCTTTATAATTATTTATAAATTAAGAAATACTCTATAAATTAGAATTCAATAGTTATCTCTCTTGAGAATCATAATGATCAAGGTGAGTGTGAATGCAAACTCCACATTATTAAATTGCAAGTTAGAATGAAAATTGCTTTATTCTCTAGTCTCACTTATAGAAATACAAAATATCGCTATAAATGTGCATTTTGCTGTGTTATAGTAACATAGATAGATATAAACATTGGATTATTATAGTGAGATGTGAGAGGCCTCTCCACTACAAGAGATTTTTTTTTTTAATATTTCTAAATCATAAATTACTGGTAAATAATTACAGCATTATAATTAATGAGATAAAATAGATTCAAGTTCTTTCTTAAGAGAAAAACATTCTCATTATATAATATATATAAAAGTCTTAAAATAAATAGTAATGACAGAAAAACTAAAATAAAATTCAATTATTGTAGTGTATTTACATAGGCTGACAATTTTGAACACTATGTTACTCTTAATGCATTGTTTAAAAGATAGCCATTATGTTAGAATTTCTGGAAAACTTAGTATATAATATTTGGACATTTTTTTTTAATTATCAAGATATTCTGGATTCAAGTACTAAAAATGTACTGTATTTCCATTTTCTAAAATATTCTTATTCCTATTTAGAAATTTTGGTTGTTCTTGTTTATTCTTTTTGATGATGTTATACGTTGACACAGATTCAACGACTGAATACTTTAATAATTTGGTTATATAATTATCAGTATGTTTTAATGGAAAAAAATCACAAGGGCATAATTAAAAAATTATATTATTAGTACCTCCTTGACGAGTACAATAAGTTTTGTTTTCTGGAATTTTAAATAGACACTAATTTATTTTCATTATCACAATTATCTGAATCTTTGTAACTTTCTCTTAGTATCAGCTCAATATGCAAATAAACTTATTGTATTACTATGGTACTAAGTATATTCAGAAATGATTTGAGGTAGTGTGCATGAGAATAAAGTAAATGTCCAGAATGAAACAAATTCAGCTGAAGAAAGCGAATAACACCATGACAAAGCACAAGAATGTTAAAAACCAATCAAAACACACACAAACAATCAGATAAGTAATGATTATGAAAAATTGTGTCATGAATGATTAAAAGAAACTTGATATTGATTGTTAAAATGGATAGTTTCTATTTTTGTGACAAAACATTTGATGTTAGATCAGTAAAGAAAGAAGAAAAAAACAAAACAAAAAGAATGAGACAAAAAACAAGACCAACTGACACAAGGCACAAAAAAGCTGTCACTGATGATTATGAGTATTAAAAAAAAATTTATGATATTTCTGAACAGAAATGATGACACAAGATGTGGCCTGATTAGAAGAATTTGCAATCATTTAACCAAGAAGAAGACATTGCATAAACAACAAGCTTCATTAAAGATGTTAAGCAGCCTTCATTACAATGAATCTTAAGAAATGACAAACATAACTTGAGGACAAAAACATTTGCATATGCTTTGCATATGCATATTAAATATGTATGCATACAATAGTATACATACATATATGCATTTTGATGTGTTCACATATAAAATCTTGCATATATTAATTGAGTATACACACATTTCTATGTGAATAAACAAACTCTTAAAACATATGAATATAATTTTATATATGCATACGTGACATTTGTTCAGACATTGATATGTGTATGGATTGCACACATAATTACAAAGTCCTGTTTATGTATGCATCTACATGAATAGATATTATATGTCTTTGCATATTAACAAAGTTTGAAATGGTTTAAAAACTTAAGAGGTACTCAATAAGCAGACACATAGAAACCAAAAACTCCACAGTATGTTGCCATGACAACTATCCAAACAACAGCTGGCCACCCAATTTTTTTTCTTTTCTTTTTTATCCACTTACTCAGAGTTCAGCTTCCCAGACTGATAGCCATATTACGTGTCATTGCCATAGCAACTGAGTCTGCATTCTCGCAATGACGAGAGCTCTAGATGTTTCCGCAAAACAGGAAAGGAAAACAAGCAAATAAGAAAGGTCCACAGTGGAGATTTTGTTTGTTTTCTTAGTCAACTCTGCAGCACTCACAGCATTTCACTCAACCAATCTTACATGTATCAAACTCAATAAGAACAAGAAACAAAAAAGATTTTTGCTGCCTGGGTGACATGAGATGAGCAGGAAAAATAAACTTATTCAAAAGAAGTTGTATTATTAAAAAAAAAAATTGGTGAAAAAAGAATATCTAATAATTACTATATTTTTGTCATCTAAGTTTTTTTTTTTTTTTTTTTTTTTCAAAAAGTGGATATTTTTTTAAAGATATACTTTCTAATTGACAAAAATTCTAATGTGAAACAAAAACTTGTTTTTCTGATTCAAAATAAATACATATATTTTTCAGTTTCTAGGATTCATTAATTTTGCTGATTGTATTTAAAGTAATTTAAAACACATTAAAAATTCAACCATTCAAACAAGAAATTCACAAAGCATTAAGAAAATCTGATCATTTATTTTTGGTTTTATTTATTTCAGATATGTAGTTTAATGTATTATCTTACTTAGATAATGACACTTGCATTTCAAATTTGATCTTTTTTTATTGCAACTGATAGATGGATAGGTAGATTACATGCAGTATATAATATAATAATAATAATAAAATAATAATACCGGTTTTTCTTAATATTATTAACTGAAATATTTCTGAATGACCAGAAAACAAGTACTATTTTAAGTTAAATCATTATTAAACTAAATTTCTAAGTGAAAGTATGACATTTTTTGTTGGTTCAAATTTAAAATATTAAAAATTTGCTAATCATCATTTTCTAAGCAATTTTATTCTCAATCTCAAAAGTTGGGAATTGTTTTTATATTTTCCTTTGTTCTGTATAAAGCCTTATGAAAGATTTTTTGATTATGATTATTTCTTTTGATAAATTCCAGTATGCATTTTAGCTAACATGAATACTTCTAATGCTTAGACAATGTTTTTGACATTTTAAACATGTATATTTATCTCTGTTTATGACAAAATTAATTTAGTTTATTGTTCCTATGGAATTCTTAAAGTTTGTTTTCTAGGAGAATACAATTTCATTGAAATAATCTTTTTAAAATGCTAACAAATTGTTAGATGAACTTATGAGAAAGGAATTATTAAATATTTTGACAAGCATAAGTAGTTTTTTGAATGTTAATGATTTCATATTGAATATTTTACTACGGTTAGAAGATGTGCATTTTGATTCTAAAATATAAATTTGTTTTAATTAAAGTAACTAAGTTACAACAAAATGATCTTAATATAAACCATTTATTTATCCAGTGTTTATTATTGAAAGATTTGCATAAAAAATGAAAGATCTCAATATTCAGTTCCTACATTATTTTATTATACTGACTTTCTTTTTTTGTCTTGAAAGATTGCTTAAGCAAACATTTCTAACAGAAAATCTTGTTTAAGTGTATTTAAATCTTTAAAATCTTCAATTTTGCATCCACTATTTAAGAGTTTCTTTCAATCATAGAAAGCATTTCCAAAAAACATAAGAAACTGTCATCTTTTCTAAAATTGATCATTTCTTATTCTTTGCCAGAATACATTTTTCTGTAAAAGACACATTATTCCCCACTGCACCTAATTGGTTTTAAATGTTTAGAAAACTAAATAAATTGATAAATCAATTTCACACAACATCATTGTGAAAAATGTAAACAAATTCATTGAATGATTTTGTTTCTTTTTAAAAAATTTTTTTTTGTGAAAAATATTTTCTTTTTTATATGTTTAAAAAATTTTCTATTTCTTTCAATATTACAAGATTTAATTTCTCAAAGAGTTATAATAATGAAAGTAATAAAATCAACCACTTTCATCATCCCTTTTCTGTATTTTATTTGTTGAAATAGCACAGATTAACAAGATTTCAATGGATTTCAATTGTTTTCAATAAGTTTTTTAATCACATAATTTAGTTGAAACTGAAAAAGCTTTCTGTCTTTTCATTCACTGAGAATGGTGTGCCAAAGAAAACCATTTGACCTTCTCACCATTCATTTTTCCCCACCAAAAATTATGATTAAATCAGAAAAAATAAGATATCAATTTATAAACAGATAAACTTATTAATTAATTGCACATTGAAAGAGAACAAGAAAATGTAGGATTCACATTCTAAAATTCTAGAATTGATTGTAGAAAGATGAAATTAATAACATATCTGAGGGGAAAACTTCTAAGTCAGAAGCAAAATTTTTAGACACATTAGATAGAGATATCATAAGAGGAATATTTAGATTTTTGTGTTAGGAATTTTTCATCATTTTAATGTCATGATGTCAGCTGTAGCAACTGAGCCATAAAAAATAATAATAAAAAAAATTTTTATTACAATAATTAGAACAAAGAGATTTACAAAAAATATCAAAGTGAAAAAAACTACAACTCTCTTGCAACTCAATTGATTGTGAAGAACAAAAACTAACATTATATATATATATATATATTATATATATATATATATTATATATAATGTTAGTGGTCTGTGCATACATAAATTTTACCAGTAAGGGACTTGTATTTCTCTATTTAAAATGTTAAAAATATGCTAATGTAAGAAAATGTATATATGCATGGAGTTAGAACTGTGTATTTAAAAATATAGATAACTAATAATGAATATACATAGGTAAAACATGCATGTATGTAAAACTAGATATTTGAATGTAAATGTGTATGCCACATATATACTTTGTTATGTTAACAGGTTTACACTTAAGCCAGTATTCATTATTATATATGCTGCATGTAAATCAAACCCTAAAAATTCTTAGCTTAATCAGGGTTAGGTGTCTGTATTGCTGGATAAATCTCATCACCTTTTTCAAAATAAGAAGCATTTTTCCATCAGACTATCAGATTCAGTGGGTCTAAAAAAACTGATATGACCCAGTAGTGGAGATTGTTTAAGTTTAAAATTTGTCTTAAATGCCAGCATATAATTATTTGTGCTTTTTATTTGCATTTGAAAAGATGTATGCTTTTCAGTGTGGGTGGATGCACACACACACACACATATAATTGTGTGTGTTGTATCAATTTGCATTTGAAGAAAGTATGCTTTTTAGATCTGTGTATGTGGCATCTTTATTTTCATTTGTAGAGATGTCTGATTTTGCATGTATAAGAAATTATTCTAATGAAAAAAAAAAAAAAAGAAAGAAGAAATTCACCAATGCATGCAATAAAGAATGACAAGTTATCAAGTAAACAGAAACTGAAAATATCACTTGCTGCACACACATTCTGGGAACACTGATGCACTGTACAGTTAAGATGGAGAGCAATTGAAGAGCAATTAGTGACTACCAAAGACTAATGAAATGACAAACAAACAAACTGGTTAAGACTAACACCACAATGACCCAGATCATTCCACAGCAGGAGATATAGTTAGATTATAAATAGAGAAGAAGAAGAAGAAGGAAAAGGAGCAAGCAAGCCAACAACAGAAAATGTGCAACATTGATAACCTGGACAAAAAATAGTCAGTATAGGTTTTTTTTTATTTAAAAAAATTAAAAAAAAACCAACTTTTGTCATTAACTTTCTGTTGGTACATTGGCATGTATAACTGATTTTATTTTGAAAAATTGCTTTTGTTTAGTTTTGTATAAATAATATTAATTTCTCAGAATTTATATTGATTTGATCAGACAAAAAATGAAAGAGTTATCATAGAAAGTAACATTGATAAGATTTCTTCCTTTTGAGACTTGAAGTGTTTTTATTTATTTTAAGTTATGGACTTTATGGCTATTGCCATCATGGAGCAGAGATTCAAATGATTTATAGAACTATTATTAAAATCTAAAATCATTATTCTTTTATTTGCTTTCCTCTTTAGATATGTCATTCCAAAAAAGAAAGTCTGTATCTTTTAGATGAATTTCAATTCTGTAACTTTAATTGAATATTAACATTTAGACATTGTTTTATAGTGTAGATTGAATTTAAGATTATTGTTATACTGGATTTATTTTTGAGAGTCTTGTTGAAATTTGATAAAATATTATTGCTAAAATATAACAATTTATAACAAAGTAAAATTGCACTCTTTCTAAAAAACCACAAAAAAGATAATTGATATATCGAATAAAATCATAGTGACTGGTTTAATTTTGTGTTTAAACTCTTACTAAAGTAATCTATTACTCTGATCTATTGTCCAGCATTTGACTTATAGCATAAAAGTAACAAGACTAAAGTTGTTTGAATGATATGGCCAGCTACTCTCTAAATTGTCTTCCTAATGGGCTGCAAAATTTCAATATCCATTGCTAGTTATAGCAAATGTTTACTTTTAAGTGCTTACTTAAAACACTTTTGGTGGCCAGTACATCATTTGACAATTTCTAGTTTTTTTTATAAAGCTTAAAAGTAAAGAATGATGTGATTGAGATGTTTCTGTTGAAAAACAAAAAACAAAAGAACATTTCAAAATGTTGAGATGTTGCTGGGTTCATTAATGGCAAAACAATAAAAGGAAATATTTCCATGTCAGAGTGAAAAATGATTAATGAAGAAAAGTAAAGCAACAGAAATATTGTTCAAAGCTGCAGTGAGATAAAATTAAATAAAATAAATAGATTGAATTAGTGTAGATATCACAGACACAAGCAAAAACCAATCAATGACATCCAATGTTGCAATAAGACTTCACGAAGACAACGATTAAAAAAAACACCATGATGACCTGTCACCAATGATACCAAACTATCTACCACAGTTAAACTAAACATGGCCTACAGGTATACAAATTATTACTGGCAGTAACTGCACTTGCATCACATCTTGTATGCAAAGTTGATTTCTGCTCAATTGTCCGAGCCAGAAACCAGTTGTGACTTGAACTACCACTGAGAACAGTGAAGGAGTAGGCCTAATAATGATAATAGTAATAAACCATAAATACTGCAGATATTTCTGGCAAAAAGAAACAATAATTGATAAGATGTTAGATTTTCAAGTTTCAAAACTGAACATTCACATCTATTTTAGTCATGGAATGCAGAAAATGTGAAGTATTTGTGCTATCTTGTTTCTTCACTTTATACAACCTAATACAAGCTGAGAAAAGTTCTTGTTTTTATTTATTTCAATACAACCTAATACGTTCTGAGAAAAGTTCATCTTTTAATGAATTATACAGATTTGCTTTGTTCTACTTTTCAGAAGGCCAAATTAGATTTTGATAAATATTAATTCAACTGAATCGATATATTTGGACATTGTTTAGATTTATCAGTTAATGTAGAAATTTGTGCTATTCTTAACAATTGTGTTTCAAAATAAAATAAACTCTTGAATTTAACTCTTATATCTTAAATTTTTAAGCAATTGATATAAAACTTTAAACTTCCATGTCTTTTAAAAATCAATATTTCATAAACAGTAAATCTGCTTTTCAATTCCTGGAATTGGTTCATTCAGATTATTTTACACTTTAATCTAAAATTAAAATATGGTATTGCTGTCTATTTATATTCTATAAAATAAAATTGACTTACATTAGTGATTACTTAACTAGTTTTATATGAAGTGATACTTATTTTTAGCATAACCAAGTGATTGTGAAAATAATTCCATGTTTTAATACATTGAAAAATGTTCACTGAGGATGTGCATCTTTCTAATTTTATTGCTACAATGGCCACTAACGGGTTAAAATTGACATTATTTTCTAAATAATTTTAAGAAGTAACATTGATGTATATTTAATGTATTGCAACTTTGAAACTGTTTTTAAAAAAAATTTAACTTAACTTTTATGAATCCATTTAAAAGTTTCATTTCAAATTAGTTGTCAACTATTTCAGTTGAACTTTTAAAAAAAATGGTGTAATTGGTAGAATTGCTTACTTTACCATATCTAATTGAAAATATAAACTTTGTTGATACAAGTAAATGATAACCACAGTTAGAGGATGAAGAAAAATAAATAGAAATTTTCTAAAGGAGGAGAAGTAATCTGAGCAAGAAAGACCAGCATTCTGCAGCATATCATAATTACTGTGTATTAGGAAACCATGAGCAGCTTACAACAACACAGCTAACACCCCACACAACATGTGGATACGGACTTGTCACCACCAGTAATGACATCCTCCGGAAAACACATGACAACATTAGATACAAATAGACAGACAAATACGGACAAACAGACAGATAGACAAACGGATGGACTGATAGACTGACACGTCTGAACACTCACCCGTTTCACTGAGCAGAACAGATATCGTTCTAAGTCTCATCAAATTCTGCGAAGATAGAAATGATTTGAATAATCCTTTCATTATATGAGACACATATGTGTATGTGAATGTGTAGCAGTGATTCATGAGTGAAAGGATAAAGAGGTGAGATTTCACAGAGGCAGAAGACCCAAATTAAGTGCTGGCCAAGTAGATCGATAGGACTGGATTGGGGCTAACCAGTCACCAAAATAGGACAGGAAGATCAGGTTAAACTGATATGAAACAGTTTCCTGAAGAACTTTCTGAATGCAAGAAAGGCTTTGAAAAATAGATGAGCCAGGTTTGGACTGATTATAGTGCCAGTCCTTTGTCCGTTACTAAGGTAGTGAAAAGGATCAGAAATAAAAGATAGGCAGAGCCAAAGACAGACATAAAGTAGCTGCTTACACTACTATAATAGCTGGAGCAGAAAAAGAAGGAAGAAAATATCAGACCAGGGAAGGAATTGCTTGCTAATTGCTTTGGGAGACAAAGAAAATAAAACACAAATGGCAGGAGAAACAGACACACCTTAAATTGGTTTCTGGCTTAAATTGTAAAATTTCATTTTTTTTCTCTTATATTTTTATAAGTTCATTTAAGCTGTAGTAGTAGTTTAGTAGAAATTGATTAAAAAACAATCTATTATGCTGTGTGTAGTACCAAATGTTTGAGACTTTGGTAGTGAGTTCTGTATCTATTTGAAAATAGATATTTTTTCTTTTTTTGTCTTGTAGCTATTAAAAAAAATGACTTAAAAATATAGGCAATTGAAATTGTTCAGTTTGAAGTCCATATAGAATATAAGAATGAAATAAGTTTCCTGAAAACTTTTTTTATGTAAAAAATAAAACTAAATTTCATTGCTTTTGTGTATTTAAAATCATTTTTGAGTCAAAAAATTCAGCTACCCTTTAATTAGTAGAATCATTTAACATTGTTTACAACTCAATTTTGCAAAGTGCATAACTTCACCTCACCTCCCCACAAATTAAGTAAATATACCATTTAGTGTTATTTTATTTTTGGTACATTTTTCTCCTTTTCTCTTTGTTACATTTATTGTCTTTATTTTATAACAATAATAAAAATTGTATGTTGCAACACAAAGTATAAAATGAGATGCATTGAAATTTCTTTAAAAAAGTTTTCTTTGTCTTGATAATTTAAAAAAATAATGCAGTGCTTTGAAATATATTTTGCCAAGTGTTAGAGGTTGTTGCTTATAAAGGTGGTAAAATCTGATTTTTTACCAATATTAGAAAATTTAAAAAAAATCAGGTTAGTTTCACAAAAAAAAAAAAAAATAATATAAAAGTTTGATTTCCTGCTTCATTTCAAAAAGATCTTGAAAAACTATGTCACAAATAAGCGCATCTTACCAAATATAAAGCTCAAATTGAAAATCCGAGCAATGCTGGAGTTACTTCCTCGATTTTCCACTCTCGCGCTCTCTTTCATTAAGGTTAAAAAAAAAAGAAAAAAAAGCCATTCATTCAAGGAGTAATCGAAAACTATTTGTATAGCTTGTCTCCTTACTAAACAAGGAGTTGTCTCCTTAGACTGAATCGGAAATAATTTCTGAAACGTATATGTTACATAGGGCTGCTCTTTTGTTTTTTCTCATTTTTTAAAGCAAAGAGCATAGTTTTAGTTTTTGTAAATAACTTTAACCCTTACTTACCATTCTAATTTATAAGAATCGTTCTAATAGGCGATTGCATCTTTTGGACGCTTCAACTTACCTTCAGGCGCTTCATTCCAATTTGAAATCCTCATGGCTTGATAGCAGCCTGGCACTCGCCGGATTGTCAAAGCTAACAAACCTGATGGCAGAAAAAAAAACAAGTTCAACAGCCGACCGAAAGACCCCTGTCTCATCCCACACGCTTGCGTTAATCCCTTTTCCTCTCAGTTTCTAAACTTTACTCTTCCTTGTTCAGCTTTGTCAAGCCTTTTGAAGGAGAACTTTTTATGAACTGGCAAGTCCATTGAAACAAAATGGAAAATTGATGGAAGGGGTTAAAAAAGAAGGAAGAAACAGATAAATAAAAATCCAAAATCCTTACACCTATGTATTCATTCAGTTGATGGTTTTTAGTTTCAAAGCATTTTTTTTTTATTAATCATATCCAAATATAAATCTGTAAAACCTAAGTGCAATATTGAAAAGATTGAATTGATTTAAAATCAGATATGCATTTGAAGTCTCATAACATTTAACTATAACTGAAAGAAAAGTGTTTTATACAGCTTGCACAATTTTTCTTTTATAAAAACCAAGTGTCTATTTGAAAGCTGGAATTTATTCACAGCTTATTGAACACTGATTTAAAAAGTGAGACTTCATAATTATTTTTGATGAACTGAAGCAACACAAGGAAAGAGTTTTCTAAATAGTTAGAAAAATTTGTTAAAATCTGTTAAAATTGCTATTATATAGATCTAGAGAAGTCCAAGGATCCATAAAAATCCTCTAAATAAATAGTTATAACTTGTGATTTGATTGAAGCAATTTAAGAAAAGGTTAAGTTAAATATGTTATGAATTCTCTATCAGTAACATTAATTGTATCTTAAAGTGTTCTGTTATAATAAGTTGAATTAAGTTTATTGAAGAATTTTCATATGGACACATATTTTAAATTTTGTTTCAATTAATTGAATTTTATACAGTAAATAACTTATCTGCTAGATATTTTATGTCAAAATTGTTTCTAAAGTATTTGTTGTCAGTCTAATATTGTTTCAAATATCTTATCACAAGAATGAAATTCACATGGACAGTGTATGTCTAGGGAATTTATTCTTCTGATTATATAATTGATTTGAGAATAACAATAAAAATAGTTCTGGCTGTGAGTTACTGACTTTTGTATAAAAGTTTCATACTTTGAGCTGAATACAGTCAAAATAAGGAGAAGAAAATTATAGAGTGAGTTAATACCAGATGTTTTAATGTTCTTTAAATTGTTTTTGTAGATTTAAAGTTAGTAGAAATCTGGAATTTGATAAAAAATAAGTAAAATTTTATAGACATGGTCTCATGATGTCAATAGAAATCTCTGATTTTTTCTATGTTATGAGCAGTTGAAAAATATTAATTGAAACTATCAACTTTTTAAAATATTTACCTTCTTGAACTTAGAACTAAAACCATCAAAATGAGATGAATAAATTTATTAGCATTACTGATTTACTTTCATTTCTTTAAAATTTTTTTTTTTTTTTTTTTTTTTTTTTCAAGAATGTCGACTTAAGTCTTGGACGTGCTTTTCGTTGAGTTGTATCATAGAAGAAGCCTGCAATGACAGACTATCACAATCTGACTTTGACTTGTAATTATTGCTTAAAAATGCGGAATAGTAGTGTTGTCTGCACTTGCGCATCAATAGAGAAATTGTTGAGTTGCTTTTTAAGTCAACAAAAGCACACAGGTGTAGGTGTATACATACATAACTCTGATTATGCATGTATTTGTGTGCAGAGAGAAGATAAACATAGATATTTTTATATGAGCAAAAGTTGCTTCCATTTTTGCTTAGAGTAATATACATAAGTATATATGCAGAGTGTACATATTCATATATATAAATAACTGCACACAATATGCATATAAATATAAGTACACTTATATCATCTTACAGTTGATTTGACAGAGATTAATTTACTTATAAATTCTAAAAGATAATTTTAATTTCTTAAAAAAAAGATCTACAAAAATCTGTCTGTATTCTTAATAATAAGAGATAAGATTAGTTGCCGACTGACTCAAATGTTCTTGGTATGACTAGTTAAGTAACTTATATACTATTGCCACTTTTAGTGAGGCTGATTTCTCGTGAGGGTTAGAAAACCTCATAGATGACTACTAAATCCAAGTAGGTTGTATTTTCCCTTTGAGAAGATTCACTTTGCTTGTTTAATCCAACAAGTTGATGGAAAGATGTCAGTTGGCACAAGAAAGAACTTGTCTCCAATCAATTGATAAAGAGAAGCTAACACAACTAAAAAGACGGTTAGATGCATGCTAATAAGAAACTTTGAATGCTTAGCATTCAAGTGGCATAAGGAAGACATTTTTCTTCTACAGGATGGTTTTGTTTCTGCTACAGTTAATAAATTTTATTTCGTTTTTTTTTTTTTCATTAAGAAATGAATTTAAAAAAATTGCTTATAAACCTCAGGGCCTGTTAAAAATGAATATTTTCTCCTCTTTTTTTTCCATTAATTTTCTCCTCAAAAAAAATCTTTTCTACCAATGTCTCCATGTTAGGTGACTTGTGCTCCAGTTAAATATACAAAGCATAGAAGATTTTTCTAAACAACACTGGCAATTCCAACACAAGCAAACAATAATTAAAGTGCATAAACACCACATAGACTGGATGAAGGATATTTCACTCAACAATAAAATTCACAACAGATAGAAACTAAAAATCAACAAGCAATTAGCTTTTTAGTTAGTTGATGCAGCTGACACCTAAGTTTAAAATAAAAAGTTTTTTTTCAGTCTTCTTTTTTTTCAATTTCCACTTTTAAATATGTATGTATGTTGTATGTGTGTCTGTATATATATATGGTGTTTATAAAATATACATACATACACGCACACAGACATACACACATGTATGTACATACACACACAAAAAAAAATGCAGTGAATAAGTGATAAAAGTGGAAACATGCTGGAAAAAAACATTTAATTATGGTTGATTTCAACAATGTTATTCATTTTGATTATATTGAATTATTTCTTAAACATGTAGGCAACTGGATAATGTTAATTAATTAGTGATTGGATTTTTTTATAGAAGATAGTGAGAACATTGGAAAAATAATGTATAAGAAATGAAAAGGTGGAAATCAGTTGCATACTAACTTAAGAAAATAACTTAATATATTATTGACTAAAATGATCAGCACTATAATAATAATGATGATGGAAAGATGAATATTTTTGCTTTCATTAGAAGAGAATATTAAAGTTACTGTATATATAATCTCATACATATAACATGCATACACACAAAAACTCTTATACTTATACAGTAAGAGATAAAGTGAAAACATAGTCTAAATGAATAATTTATTTGATAATTGCGCAGTACTTTTACTATTACATAGATGTATGCTATACAAGTTATTCAAATTTTGAATTACAAAATTTCACTTAAACAAATTCAATTTTGAAAAAAAATTATTTTAATATATTTACAAAACTGACATTGAAAATCTGTTTTTGTCAAATAAATTGCAGAAGTATTAAGTTAATTCATTTAGACTGAAGTTGTCATCATTAGCAGTTCTATTTAAAAGTAAATTCTATTAGTTCATTTTATTTTCTTGAGGTTGTTATTCTTATAATATTCAGACCACTTGTATTTTTTGGGGTCATGTTTATATATCATAGCATTTTTCCAATTTACAAATGCACATTATTGTAAGTTCAGCCATTTAGTAGCTTTACTGATAAACATTTTGGATTTAGAACACAGATAATTCTAATAAATTAACTCTTATGATAATTAAAGAAAATTATCTTAAATGTTTCATCAAAATAATAAAATTGACATTGGTGATTCCAGTTCTGAGTTATACAAGTAACTTATTCTATTTTGTATTTTAAAAATATATTGTAGATTTTCATTTTAAATGACAGGAAAATTCTTGATTATGAGAAAAATGAATATAATGATTTAACTTTTTTTAATGTTTCACTGTTGTATCTCTTCTGTGCAAATGTTAAAAAGAACAGTAACAACAAACACATTTATCTAATTATAAATAAATTGAAAAATGAAAAGATTGAAAATATTTATTTTTTCTCTTTTAAAATAATGTTTAACATAAAAACTAAAAATACAACAAAATTTAAGACAAAGTGATTCTAATTTTAATTCTATAGAAATAAAATGGAAGTTACTGAACAATTCTAAAAAAGACCAAAAACTTTGCTTTACTTACCGAAACATTTACTTTGATTTGTTGCTCGTCAACATAGACTTGGCACTAATAAACATTTCAAAAGCATTAACATCTGAGCGAGTCTGCATCACCAAATTCCTGTGGCAAATGTAGATGAAAAGGTTGCACCCTCAGGTCCTATGAATGAGAAAAAAAAAAAAAAAAAAAAAAAAAGTAGTAAAGTCAAGAAAATTTTACAATTCAACAAACTTTTGACTTTATTTTAAATAGTTACACTAATATGATTTTAACAATTTATTCTTCCATTGAAATCATAAAGAACTTTCATTAGATCTGTCAAATGTTTTTGAAATATGAAACTAAAACTGAATTGATCAATGGTATAAAGTTTTATATTTGCACAATGGATCTGTTATGACTTTTAAATTTGAAGTTTAGCATCAAAGTTAAAATATATATTAACTTATTTATTTTGAGATATAATATTTACAAGTGTGGTCAAAAAAGTATTGAGATTTTTTTGTACATCTTGTAATCTGAAAAAAAAAAAAATAACATTCCATTCATCTTCATTTCTTTGGTAAATACAGCTTTAAACTTGTACTTTTTTGTCACACCTTGTATTCT
>JALAJA010000532.1:0-21035 GCA_023376005.1 Doryteuthis pealeii | reverse complement strand
AGAATATTTTGGTTTTAATGAACTAAAAGAAAATCATGAAACAATAAATTGCCAAAGTTATGGAATGATAACCAACATTTAAATATCGATTCCCTCCAAATATTTTTTTCTTTGAGCTTCTCTCATTCAAAGAAACCATTTTGAGATAAAACACTCACTATAATGACACATAAATATTTATTAGCTATAATTTTTTTTCCAAAACCAAAAATTAACCTTATTCTTCATTTTGTGATATATATAAATTTATACTATTATATATATTATATATAGTGGTGGTGATGGCTTTTTAATTCAGTTGTCCTGGGATGCATGTATTTGATTTGAATAGTCCTTTGGGAAATTTGATGAGTCCAAGTTTTCTTCATAAATTATAGAGTATACATCTGTGGAACAACTAAAGCCATCTAACCACTAACCTTGTACCCCCACACTACACAAATTTGTTTCCAAGAAAATATTGAAATATATCTACAGTTAGCTAGAAATGGGGGGAAAACACTGGTATGCATGGATACAATTTTTCTGCATCCTTTAGATTTTTAGCATCAGTGACGCAAGACACATACCTATCAGCATATAATATATATATATATATATAATATATATATATATATATAGATACGAGAGAGAGAGAGAGAGAGAGAGAGAAGAGAAACTAAGTATTTCCAAAAAGATAGATTTATTCTAAACAGTGAAGTCAACGTTAAATTTTTTGGTCTTTATCAACCTTTATCAGGATGGAAAAGGTATTGCTGAACAGTTGTGGATATCTTTTCAAAATAAAATAAGAGATGAGAAAGTGTATAGAGAAAAATGTTCTCATGCATTAGCAACATTCATTTTTTTAAAGTTGATGTGATTGATACACAGTGAGGATGCTTGAAATATGTGACAATATTTTCTTAAAGAGATAAAATAAATCTACTTTTCTTATTTACAATTCCTTATTTATAAAAACCAAAACATTTTAACATTGACTTCACCAACTAGAAATAAATTTATCTTATTGGAAAACCTTTTTTTCTATTTTGTTATATAAGAGAAGAAAAAGAAAAAAAAAAGGAAAACTAACAAATCCATACATAATTAAGTTACGTATACACCTTATCAAATATAAGACATGTTTAATATTACAATGACGTTTTTATATATCTTAATTTTTTTTAGTACCTCAATTTTATGCATATGAAAGAGTATAGAATTGGAATAAATTTGATTGACAAGGAAAAGAACTGTGTGAAATTGCATAGAAAAAGAATTAATTAAAACCTGATATATCATAGCTATTTATAAAAGGACCAATTTTTCACACTGACGGAATCGCAGAATTGTTAATCTAAACGGAATCTAGGATTTTTAATATAATTTTTAATAAGAAATTAAACAATTTAACTTTTTTTTTCAAAATTTTTGGTTTTGTTCTTTCCAAACTAATAACCAATGTGTTAAACATTTTAATAAAAAATAAAACATAACAACCTGCTTATTCCTTGAAAATTTATTTTATAATTAGTTTTTTTCTTTTGAGTATAAATTAAACATGAATTTTACATAAAAAAAAAAGAAAAAAAAAAGAAAAGTGTGTTGTAGATTCTTGTTAAAATTGGATCTAAGAAATAAACTGAGAACTAAAAGTATGTCTCCATGTTTATAATTAGGAACTAAGATGGAAACGAAGAGAGACAACACCCATTATATCCATCTATTGAAGCCATGTCAGTATACACATAGTTAAAGCATGGAACTGCATTGACAGGTCGATGACATATGGAAATCTGATGTCTCTAAATAAAATAGATCAGGAATTCTTCCAATTGTAGCCCTATCATACGATTATATGCTTGCACCAACTGGACTTAACAAACACTGGAGAAAAAGCTGACGGGAATACACAAGGATGCTTTTTTTTTTAACAAATCCTGCACAGTGGTAGCCTACAAAATAGCGGCTGTATGCCCATTAACGCCATTTCACAAATCATCCAAGTAAGATGAACAAGACATACAGGGCACTGCTGGAGATGTAAGAAACTCATGAATGACATCCTCCTATGGCTTCCTATACATTAACACATCAATGTTGGTTGACCTACAAAAAACTTCCATCAACAGCGGATGCCATCTAGAGTATTTTGCTCAATCAGTTATGGATGCGAGTGAGAGTAAAAGATCAGTATGTCAGACTTCATGAGGAAATATGATTCTACTAAATCAGTATTTATTACCGAACCTCCTCAGCAGACAAGTAAACACAAGATAAATTTTTTAAAATTTGAATTAGATTTTTCTTCTCCTAGACTGGGTTTCCATACCAAGGTTTTTGCCTTACTAATTTACCCTTAGCTGAAGGGAGAATACATGGAATTTATACTTCCTATTGTGTGAAGGTGCATGGTGTAATGTTAGAGTCGTAAGAATGATTGTTGATGCCTTTCAAATCCTGGATGAGACCCGTTTACATTTCACATAGGCTAATACACTTGGGAAAGGTATGAATCCACCTACTCTCCCTCTAGCTTGGAAAACAGTATGGCACACTGGGTTTCTTTAATCTTGGTTAGGCACCAGTCTAGAAGGAACAATTTTAATTCAAACTGTCAATTCTGCTTAAAAATTGACCATGTTCAACATCCTGCTTGTCCAGAGGTTGTAATATGAACATGTCAATTTTTTTTAAGCAGAATTTGACAGGCTTTGATTAAAATTTTTCCTTCTGACTGGTTTGCCTAACAAGATTAAAGACCAGTGTGCATCCACTGTTTCCATAGCTAGAGGGAGAGTAGTGGATTCATACCTTTCCGCAGTGTATTAGGCGCTATGTGAAATGTAAGACGGTCTGCATCAGGATTTTGAACTGCATCAACAAATCATTTCCTTACGACTTAAACCATTACACCAATCACCTTCACAACAATAGGAAAGGTATAATTCCATAATCTCCCTTCAGCTAAGGTAAACTAGTAAGGCAAAAAACTTGGTAACATGGAAACCAGTCTAGGAGAAGAAAACTCTGAATTTTTTTTTTTTTCAAACTTGTTTAAAAAATTATCTTGTGTCTTATCGTTCTGCTGAAGGAAGGTTCGGTAAATAAATACTGATTTAGAAGAACAATATTTCCTCATGAAGTCTGACGTACTGATTCCTTTTACTCCAACTCGCTATCCCTACTGGTTGGCAAAATACCAATGGCATCCACTGTTGATGGAAGTTTTGTAGGTCACCAACATTGATGTGTAGCATGTATAGGAATCCATAGGAGGATAGTCTTCATGAGTTACTTCTTACATCTCAGCAGTGCCCTGTAATGTCTTGTTCATGCTTACTTGGAAGATTGTGAAATGGCGTTAAATGGCATGACACCGCTATTTGTAGGCTCACTTTCAGGATTTTGTTAAAAAAAAAAGCATCCTGTGTTATTCCCGTCTAGGCTTTTTCTCCGGTGTTTTTGTTAAAGTCCAGTTGGTGCAAGCATATAATCGGTACGATATGGCTACACTTGGAAAGATTCCTGATCTATATTTATTACGAGACATCAGATTACCATATGGTCATCGACCTGTCAATAGCAGTCCATGCTTTAACATGTGTATACTGACATGGATTTCAATAGATGGATATAATGGGTGGTTTCTCTCTTTGTTTCCATCTTAGTTTCCTAATTATAAACATGGAGACATACTTTTAGTGTCTCAGTTTATTTCTTAGATCCAGAAATTGTTAACAAGATCTACAACACCCTTTTCTTTTTTTTTTTTTAATTTTTTTTTTTATGTAACAAATTCATCGTTTTTATTTATTCAAAAGGAAAAACTAAACTAATTATAAAATAAATCTTTCAAGGAAATAAGCAGGTTGTTATGTTTTATTTATTAAAATGTTAACAACATGGTTATTAAGTTTGAAAGCATCAAAACCAAAAAATTTGAAAAAAAAGTAAATGGTTAATTTCTTATTAAAAAATTATACATTTAAAATCCTAATTCCGTTTCAAGATTAACAATTCTGCGATCCGTCAGTGTGAAAAATGGTCCTTTATAAATAGCTATGATATATCAGGTTTTAATAATTCTTTTCTATGCAATTTCACACACTTCTTTTTATCCTCTGTCAATCAAATTTATTCAATTCTATACTCTTTCATATGCTAAAATTGAGGTACTAAAAAAATAAAGATATATAAAAACGCTCATTTATATTAAACATGTCTTATATTGAAAGGTGAACCGTAACTTATTTATGTAGGATTTGTTAGTTTTTCCTTTTTTTTTTCTTTTTCTTCTCTTATATAACAAAAATAGAAAAAGGTTTTCCATAGATATAATTTCTTCTAGTTGGTGAACGTAATGTATAAATGTTTTGGGTTTTTATCAAATAAGGAATTGGTAAATCAGAAAAGTAGATTTATTTTTCTCTTTAAGAAATATTCACATCTTTCAAGCATCCTCATTGTATCAATCACAATCAACTTTTAAAAAAATGAATGTTGCTAATGCATGAGACATTTTTCCTCTATACACTTTCTCATCTCTTTTTATTTGAAAGAATCCACAACTGTTAGGGCAACATACCTTTTCATCCTGATAAAGGTTTGATAAAGACGCAAAAACATTTTAACGTTGACTTCACGTTTAGAATAAATCTATCCTTTTTGGAATACTTAGTTGTTTTCTCTCTCTTCTCTCTCTCTCTCTCTCTCTTCTATATATATATATATATATATATATAATATGATTATATATGCTGATAGGTATGTGTCTTGCCGTCACTGATGCATAAAATCTAAAAAGGATGCGAAAATGGTATCATGCATACAGTTGTTGTTCCCCCCCCATTTCTAGCTAACTGGTAGATATATTTCAATATTTTCTGAAACAAACTTTGTGTAGTGTGGGGTAACAAGTGTGGTTTAATGGCTTTATTGTGTCACAGATATACTCTATACTTTTATAAAGAAACTTGGGACTCCTCAAATTTCCCAAGACTCATTCAAATCAAATCCATGCATACCCAGGCACAGCTGAATTAAAACAGCCATCACCAACCACTATATATATATATTATATACTAATATATAATATATATATGACACAAAATGAAGAATAAGGTTAATTTTGGTTTTGGAAAAAAATTATAGCTAATAAAATATATTGTATTATAGTGAGTGTTTTATCTCAAAATGGTTTCTTTTGAATTGAGAGAAGCTCCCAAAGAAAAAAATATTTGGAGGAATCGATATTATAAATGATTGTTTATCATTGCCAATATTTTGGCAATTATGTTTTCATGTTTTTCTTTTTAGTTCATTAAAAACCAAATATTCTTTGGTTTTCTTCACATGTTTTCTGCTGGTGGTGGTCTTTCATTGATCTCTACATTTTCACATTTAATTCAAATAAAACATCAAATAATCCACCAATCACAATCACAAGTGTTAATCTCTGCTTGTTAGTAATCATTGCATAATCCTTTAATTTTTTCTCTTTTCTCAATTTTTAAATACTGCCTTTCCTTGAATTTAAAACTCCAATTGCAGATTCTATGTCCTCATTATTATTTTTTGTTTTACCTTATTCCAAAAGAACTGATACTCCTTCTTCTCCACAGAGATACAATAAGAAATATTGCAAAATTGACTTATAAATATGAGGTGCTGGTCTAATGGTTTAGAGTCATAGGAAATGGACTCTCACCGATGTTCAATTCCTGGACGAAAACCTTGTTTTGCATTTTATCATGCACTAATACCCTTGGGAAATTCTCCCGCTAGCTCTTGGTAAATAGGCAGGGCAGGCTGGGCTCTTTAACTATGGCTAGGTAACCAGTCCTAGGCGAAGAAAATCTGAATTCCCAAACCTGTTTAAATCTCCGCTTAAGAAATTGACTTTGTATCGCTCCTGCTTGTGCGGAGGTGTTAGAAGAAATATATAATAAGAATAGATTGATTTTTGAAAAGTTGTAAATCCTACATTAAAACTGGTTCTAATTTTCCCTTCCGTTTCACCTGGTCTGAATTTTATTTTGCCACATTTTTTAGTTTGTAGAGTACAGGTGATAACAATAAATATGGTCATCTTGTTATTCTGAGCAAGAAAAACTTGAATTTGACATTCGACAGGAAAATCTGCCAAAGAAATCTTATCATATAGAACATCATGTCCATTTCTCTTCTGATGGCTCACTTTTCCTTCTCTAAAAACAAAAACAAACAGAGAGAAGGAATGGTAAAGATGGAACATTTCACTTTTCATTCAGAAAAATATAACCACCAACTTCAATGTAACTGCCCTGTCAGTAGCGCTGAGATATTTTGATCATATTCTCATAGAGGAGTAAGAATCCCTAAAAAGGGGATGTTCAGGGTATACACTAACTGCCACTGAGGAGTGTTGTACATAATGGAATGTATGTTGTGTGTGTGTCCGGACTAAAAAGAAATAGTAAGAATAGTAGTATGTAATTGTAAGGGGGCATAAGACTTTAACGTACCACTTGGGTCAGAGAGTTAAAAAATTATTAAATATAAAATTTTCTAGGATTAAGGGGAAAAAAAAAGTAATGGTTGGCTCTCTGGGCAACACTGATTTCTGGAATTGGCCGGAGTCAGGAAATACCTCCCGGAGGAAAAAAAAATAAGAAAAAAAGAAAAAAAAAAATGATTGAAAAAAAAAAAATAAAAAAAAGAATTTAAATTTGACCCTTTTTTTGTGACAGTCCCTAAACTGAGCTGTCGTGTGGTCTCAGGCTGAAAAAGGTCTCTTACCTTGTGATTTGGCCTGGATTCTAGAGAAGAAAAAATAGTTGTTTGGGGGTGTAAATTTAATAGATTAGTCATAATTTGGACAGTTGGGCTGGACAGTAAGTTCTGGAAGCAGAGTACACTGTTAAGTCCCATGAGTGAGTACAGAGAACTATGCCGGTAAAGTGGAGGAGTTGATGGTAGGTGTGGCGCTCCACCTCAGGCGCTAAATTATCTCATTGGTCTAGGTGCTAGTGAAAGGGGATAACTCCCCGCTGTATGGCTGAACCGACTTGGCACCCTGACAACTTTATTTATTACCATATAACTTAATTATTTTGTATTAGAATAGTTACTTGAAGTTATAATTGGTTTACTATAGATCATCTAACTACTGAAAGATATGGTGCAAACACTGAATTATTAATAGAAATAATTATTGAAATTCATAGAACTCGTATGCAATTATGTTAGATAGGAATACTTGCTGCATCCCTAATTCTATGCACAAATAACCCTTAAAAGGTACATGCCATTTAAATATTGATTGTTTCAACTTGTGCACTCTGACTCTGTAGAAGCTAGCTAATGCTGTGGTTGAAACACCTCAAATGATTAACATTGTGTTTTTCCATGTTTTGAATGAGTGAAACAATATAGCTGACAAATTTATTAATAATGGATGATTCAGTCTCTATTTGTCTGTAACCAAAACTATGCCACTGCTTACGTCACATTACCCAAAATCATCCCAAATAGAATAGATTTGTAAATTCGAGTGATTAAAAAAAAAAATTCCCATGGTATTTTTTATCTGTATGAATGGGCTATGTTCAAGTTCACTATCTTTCACCTCAGAACCTATTCTATTCAAATAAAGTCTATTATTATTGTAACAGTGACAACATGTTGAAAGCCACTGCCAGCGTTTATTGTAGGACACATCGGTGGAGAGTTGCTGTGATCAGCTTAAATAGCATATGTTAGTAAATCTGGTCTTTTGCTGTTATCTTTATACAGCAGGTTTTTTATGATTTTTCATTCTCATATTTAACTTTGATCCTTGCCTTGAGCCCATACTTGCAACCTTGTTGTACATCCTACTGTGGCAAACAGTTGGATAAATAACTTCATCATCATCATCATCATCATCGCGCAATTTGCATGGTATCCATATGATTTCGCCAACCTCCCCTATCATTCAAGACTCTGAAAAGCTTCTCCACGCAGCAGCCCAATCCCTTACCATAGATTGGTCAATGTAGGTCCTGGCTGGGCAGCCACGTATGTGGCCCATGTGCTGGCTTCCACCAGTAGTACGTCGCTTACGAGCTCGTCCTTGATTCTCCAGCAGTGTCCAGCACGTACGGTTTGTGAGATGGGGGCAGGTGGCCACACAGTTGCTTTTTGTGGGGGTGCTGCTCCACGACCTTATTGGACGCTCGCAGCATTCTTGTGCAGCTCCATCTAGCTTATTCTCAAGCGCTTCGTTAGGGTCCAGGTGGTACAGCCATACAGCAGTACCGACCAACCACAGCCTGGAAGAATCGTCTCTTTAGCTTGTCGGGGAATTGGATTCCATATGACTGATAGTTTGTTGGTGGCCAACCATACCTTTTCTATTAGAGTGTATTTAACTAATATTTTATCTATTAATTTTTCTCTTAGCAGAAGTGAATATGTTTTTATTTCTAATGAGAAATGTAAAAACACTTGCCTTTATTTTACAATGGATGTGATTGACAATGTAAAACAATGGTATTTTTATATAAACTTTCACTCCTACCTTAATTTTTTTTTTTTTTTTTTTTTCATGGAAATAAAACATTTGCTTCAAATGAAAAATTATTTTGAATTTTGTTATAACTCGGTATCAAAATAACTGAAATAATAGGAAAAACACATGAGTATTAAGGGTAGGGAAAAGGGTTTACTAAGCAAAGATACAAATGAACAAAGTATTGAAATTGATAGGTGAATTAACAATCCAGTAAGATCTCATCTCTCTCTTCGAGGCTACATTAGATATCAGTTATAAGAAAGTGTTATTCATTACCTTCATGACCTTAACAAAAGCATCCAGAGCAGCTGAATATATTTTGTGTTACCAAGGTATTTGAAAAACTTTTGACACACCCTAGTAAATGTTCTACATCATTACTATCATCCTGTTCATGAAAATTTGAAAGAAATACTTACTCTTATATTCAATTTTTCTTTCTTTCTATTCATTTATGAAATTTCTGTGAGATTTTGTCTGAAAGTGTTTCTATTTGATTCTATTATAATTGCAGCTCATCTACCGAGCATTTGGTGGCACCAAAAAGGTCTTCCATTCAAAGATTTACTCTGTGGTCTTGTCATCCTTACACGAGGGATGAGGGAGGAAAAATCAAATGTGAGTTTTACTTGTTTTATATATTTTTTAACTGTTTAATATTTAATAAATCCCTTATTAATCTTTGTCTTTACAAACATTTGTTGTTTTTGAAAAGAAAATGTCTGATACAATTTACTGTTGAATTGGTTTCCACATTTGCCAAATACAGGACCTCGTCCAGCCCTGTTGGCTGGGACTTTAGAATACTCCAACTGCACCTCTGCAGAGGGGTAATGCACCCCTTCCCTTAATGGGCCACCTGTTGACTGTGGGTGGTGACCTGTGATGCTTAAAGACAGAATCCGTGTGGATGAGCAGTCTCTGACATGCAACATCCCCACTTTGCCCCTACTTAGTCTAGATGGGTGGTCGGAGAGGTCTCTCCAATCAATCAGCTTGTCACGTCAAGCCCTAGCACCTATATAATTGTCCCAACCCTATTACCTTATGGCAAGCCCAGTCTTTTTTATCATATAGGTGCTAGAAGGCAGTGGCTAAGGTTCTCATGTACTGGGTATGACATTAAAATCTAACTGATGGTGAGGTTCTAGTTCTGGAGATTTGGGGAATGTGGAATACACCTTCATCACCATTGTTCCCAGGTCACTCTGACCCGGAGTGGTAGTACCTGTTAGGGTCCCATCTATGGTTAAATAGAACAAAATGAATTCTAAAAAAATGTTTTTAAAAAAAAATTGTGTACTCATGAAGAATGAATAAAACAAGCTTCTCCAGCATAAAATAACCCAATAGGTTGACATGCCATAAAACCCAACCAACCAGGACCTCATCTTTAAATTTAAATTAATAATGATTTTGAATTAATAAATTAAGATGAATTAATCTTACTGCAGGACTTTTTAATGACTCTAAAGTGTTGCATGTTATGTTGACAAGTGCATGCAGTTATTTATTTATGAGAAAACAACATATTTATTGGTTGTTTGTTATGGCTCCTTGATTATCTCACTTCTTTTTTCATATTCTTGCATCTACCTTTTTAACCAAAAAACAAAACAAACAAAACAAAATCAATAAAAAAAAAAAAAAAAAAAAAGTCTTTGCACTAAGACATATCCTATTAATATAATATCCTATATTCAGATCAAATTTTGTTGAGTAATTCATCTGACAGTTCCCAAAAATGCGCCCCCCCCTTAAATTCTTTTTCTTACCAATTTTTTGAAAATATCCAAATTAATCTAAAAGTTAAGTGGAATACTTTATGAAACTGTTGCTTTGTTTCATAGAATAGAATTGTAAAATGAATGAAGGAATATATTCATATATTAAACAATTTTACATTTAAAATCAGTTTCTAAAATTCTATAAAATTCCAAGAAGATTTGTTTGCTTAAAATGGCTTGGAATGTTATGTAAATTCATTCCTTTTTGATAAAAAGGAGGTCTTGTATAGATTAATATATATTTTTTGTGTTGTGGATAAAGGCAACCAATTACTCACACATAAAGAGAAGTAGGAGATATTAATAATAGCAAATAAGAGCAAAATCAAATACACATACAATACTAACAATATATAATATATATATATATATATATATATATATATATATATATATATATAAAAACTTCTGTATCACCAAACAACCACTTCTTTCCACCTAGTCAAGGAATAGCTATGAGTTAAATAGTATCAATACTTTTCTTCTATAAGGATGCTTTTGGGATTAAATAACCCACAAAGGTTTATACGCCAAGAAACAAGAAACCAAACCAGGTTAAAACATGATATGGGTAACCTGAGGCTGAATTTGTTTTTAGCCCTTATTTTTCTGGTGTAGGCATTATTAGGGAATGAGAAAAGTTTTGGTAAACTGAGTAGGCTTTGGTCCATTTACCAAAATTTTTCTCATTCCTCAATTAGGTTGATATGCCATAAAACAAATATTCAAAAT
Organism: Doryteuthis pealeii; assembly: GCA_023376005.1. NCBI lineage: Eukaryota > Metazoa > Mollusca > Cephalopoda > Myopsida > Loliginidae > Doryteuthis > Doryteuthis pealeii. Next base: position 9,998 of record JALAJA010000532.1, on the reverse strand, counting down.
AAAATCAATGATATTTGCATTGGAAAAAAATATGGTCTAAAAGTTTGTATTTGGGTAACCCTTGCCATTCTTCAGTCTTTGGGTACCTTGCCATTCTTCAATCTTTGGGTAACCCCTTGCCATTCTTCAATCTTTGGGTAACCCCTTGCCATTCTTCAGGCTTTGGTAACCCCTTGCCATTCTCAGTCTTTGGGTAACCCCTTGCCATTCTTCAGTCTTTGGGTAACCCCTTGCCATTCTTCAGTCTTTGGGTAACCCCTTGCCATCTTCAGTCTTTGGGTAACATTCTTCAGTCTTTGGGTAACCCTTGCCATTCTTCAGGCTTTGGTAACCCCTTGCCATTCTTCAGGCTTGGGTAACCCCTTGCTATTCTTTTACCTGGACACCTCAAACAAGTTTCTTAATAGCCTACCATACAAATTGATAAAGGTAGCATTTAAAAAAACAAAAACAAAAAAACAACAAAAAAAAAGCTTTTTTTTGTTTGTTTTTTGCCAATGGAATTAGCCAATTTGCAAATTTTTCTTTCTAAGTTGCCTTTAAAAAAAAAAAGTAAAATTGTTTATTAGGGAAAATAAGATTGCAAATGAATAACTATTGTTATTTCTATTTTATTTTAAATAAGCAATTGTTTGGTTGGTAGATTTTTATAATTCTCTGGTTTGATAATGTTATCAACCTTGAACTTCTTGTGAACGGGAAATGTAAATTATTGTAAATCAAACCATCCACTTGAAAAGTAAACTTTTCTCAAAATTAGATGAATATATTTATTTACAAAACCAAGCAACTTCAATTTTTTTTTTGTTATTATAAGATTATGTATATATGTGTGTGTATATATCTGTATATATATGTGTGTATGTGTTTATATATATATATATATATATATATATATATATGTATATGTGTGTGTGTTTATTATTTCATCAAATTTTAGAATAGAAATTGACAATAATTTATCTCAAAATCTTATTTATAGTTAAAATGTGTGCAATTGTGTATGCATTTCCATGAGTACTGCTGAAATACACAAAAACTAAAAATACCGAAGTCACTCTAAAAGATTGAATAGAATTAAAACCAGTACAAAAGTATTGTCTTTCTGTCACTTTGTTATATATATATATATATATATATATATATATATATATATATATATATATATATATATGAATATATGAATATTTCCTTATTCTTTACTTGATTGCAAGGGCTTGTATTTTGATTTAATAATATTCATCTATTAGTTTCTCCTTTCCAACTGCTATCCCTCATGCATCCGCCTCCAGTCTTTCTTTCTTCTCAATTCTCACAACAATACTGACAGATCACATTTTCTGTTCTGCAATAAGACTGGGAAAATTCTGCTGGCCTATCATTTTTTTTTTAGTTGTTGTTGTTCTGCTGCCACCTGAATTCTTTCTTTCTTTCAGATAAGATATTTTTTGCAAACTGATAAATTCTATTGGCAAAACCAAGTGGTCTGTGATGAAAGTGTAATGGCAGCTGTTGGGGGTGGGTGGGGTTGGTTGGCTGTTCATTCAGCTGCCTTGTGCACTGTCACAGTTCTGCTGATCCTGTTCCTTTCAGACTGATTTACATAGGGAATCAGATGTTGTTATTGTCGTTATTTCATGCCAACTATTGATTTAACAATCATCATCATCATGTAGGGTAGGGATAATTGGCAGAGGCAGGCAACAAAGATGATTGAAGCTAGTCGCTGTGTATATATATATATATAATATATATTATATATATATACACATACACACACACACACACACACACATTGATTGAAGCTAGTCACTATATATATATATATATATATATATAATATATTAGTGACTAGCTTCAATCAATGTGTGTGTGTGTGTGTGTGGTGTGTGTATATATATATATAATATATATATTATACACACACACTCAAACCTCATCTTCCTCTCTCTCTTACTCTGTCTTGCCAATAACCATTTGCCAGGCCAGATAATGATCTCTGCAGTCAATATAATATTTGGCTGATTAAACTTCAACTTACTGATTCCAGTTGCTAAAAACTTATTTTTTTGTCTGCACTTTTTCTTACTCTCTCTATTTTTTTTTTTTTTTGGTGGCTATTATGGCCACCTTTCTCTTTTTTTTCACTTCCTCTTTTCTGTTCAAATCCAAAAGATAAACACTTGATGACAATAGCTTTACTTGAAGTTTGTCATAAGTTAAATCAGCCCTGTCAGCTGGAGCTTTAGAATACACCGACTGCACCTCTGTAGAGATGGTGACTGAGGGTCTTCATATTCTGGAAATGACATTAAACTCTAACTGATGGTGAGATTCCAGTTCTGGAGGTCTGGGGGAATGTGGAGCACCTCTTTATCACCATTGCTCCCTGGTCCACTCCAACCCGGAGTGTTAGTACCTGTTAGGGTCCCATCTATGGGTTAAATAGTAAAATGTGTTTATAAAAAAAAAAAATTGAGTATCCATTAAAAATTTATTTCAAAACTTTGTTGGCATTAAATGTCCCACCGAGGTTGATATGCCATAAAAAACCCAAACCAAACCATAAGATGAATATTGAACAAAATTCTACTCTCTTGTAAAGTTACACTGAAAGCACCAGTTCACACTAGATCACCAAAGTTAAGCAATGATGAACCTGTTCAATACTTGATTGCTTGACTACTTAAGCAATAGCTGGTACTGTAAGCAATCTGAGTTCTTTGTTTATGAAAATGAATTGATTCAGCATTAAGTGACCTGAAAAGGGTTGATATGTTGTAAAACAAAACAACCCAAACTATACTTTTTTTTCATTTTTTTTTCATTTTTTTGACTGTTGTCCTTATCTTTAAGAAATATGCATACACAACATTTTAGGTGTTGTGACCTTTAGCCTTCTTTAGATTTTCCTTGTAATCCATTTCTCTCACTCTGCTAAAAGTGTGTCAAGACTTTGTCAATCAGAGCAAAGATTCAAATTGAGTAAAATCATTTTGAATAGTTTGACTGTTAAGCAAAAAAAAAAAAAAAATGTTGAATTTATTTTGTTTGGCATTACCTATAACTGGAGGAAGGATAATTGGCTGCATGTTTCCCCCCAAGGGTATCAGTGCTATATGAAATGTAAACAGCCTCATATAGGAGTTGAACTCTGTTACACAGTGAATTTTCTGCAACAATAATCATTACACTACATGCCTCCACACACACACACACACACACACACACACACATATATATATATATATATATATATATATATATATATATATAATATATGATCAGGCACAAACAAATAGAACTGTCATTGTGTGTATGTATATGTATATATATATGTATATATATATATAATCTCAGTTCTGTTTGTGCCTGATAACCATTAAAATGACAGAACCTGTTGACATAATTTTTGGCATGAAAACTTGCCAGACATAAGATTAAGATTCGGGCTACATGAAGTATTTGGTATAAATTGGCAACTATTTGATATGTCAATTAATAAAATACTTTTTATGAAAAGAATAACTCTCTAACACTATATGTAGGTGCATCAATAAATCTGTTGTCTAATAACTAAAAAGTATTTATTTTCCACAACAAATGTTTATTTTGCAACATAATCTACTTTCTAGTCAATAGACTTAATCCAACATGTCATCATTAATGAAGTATTATACACTGAAAATTTCAGATTGAAATTCTTCTAATAACCGGGTCAAGCTAAGTAGTAATTCCTTCACCCTCATATCTAGTCATTTACTAAACTTAGCTTACATGATCCTGACGAAGAGCAGGGGAGTAAACCCGATAATAAATCGGGAGCCGGAGTCCCTAAGGTGGAGTAATGCTTAATTTCAGTGCTACACAGTAACTCCTACAACACTGCCATTGCCAAACTGCATAGGTTTCTTAGCTTTCCACAGTGGCAGTGTGGAGAGGGGAGGATCTGCTGTTTTGGGCAACAGCACATCCTCCAAAATAACCTGCTCAGGTTATGTAGTTCCAAAGAAAAGAAGAAGAAAAAAAAATTGGACTCTATGCCATCACCTTTTGCAGACAGAAGGATGCCCACCAACCAACCAACCAACCAACCAGCTTAGTACAAATACAGAAATATGGGGCTCCTAACAATGACTTGTTGGCTTAACTCACCAAACATTGCACCATACAAGACACCCTTCATCTTCATATGCAATTAAGGTTTTTGTTTTGATTTTAATATTTTCATAGTTTGTCTCCTTTCGAGTAAATCTTTTATATCAAAATACTTTAACAATTGTGTACCCTGTCTGTGGGGTTTAGAATATGCTGACTGTATCCCCCTGTATTGGGGTAAGGACTAAACTACATCTGGTGGTGAGGCTCTAGTTCTGTATCTCTGGGAGTGCAGAATATGCCTTCATTGCCATTAGTCCACTTTGACCTGGACTGGTAGTACCTGTTAGGGTTCTATCTATAGGCCAAATAATTCTTTGCAAAGTATTTGTATCATATAGGAATACTTGATACAGCAAAAACATACATTAATCAGCTTTGTATGGATTCTGGATACCGTGCACAAGACCTACCAGGAGCGATGAATAACAGAGACAATTAGTGAGGGAGAGTCATGGGTATCTGTGCTAGCAGTGCAACCAGATGATCATATCATATAACCATGTGCAAAAAACAACTTTACAAAAAAATATAAATATAAATGTACAATAGACAAAATTGCTTAACCTCTCGGCATAAAATAACTCCAGACAGGATGACATGCCATTAAAATCAATCTGTCAATCAATCTTTAACAATTGTTACAAAATGTTAGTTTACTAAACAAGGCTGATATTGATATATTAAATGTTATTATACAAGGGTCATTCAATAAATAAGGGGATTTTTGTGTGTGTGTGTGTGTGTGTGGGGGGGGAAAGCAAATAATTTTTTTTCTTCCTTACTTGCAAACTCTGCATTGTTTGGAACTGTTTTATAGTCCAAAAATATTAATCTCACAAAAATGTATTTTGGCTATTCAAAATGGCAGCAAATTAAACAGAATGTAAACAGAAGTCTGTCAGCATATTTTTAGTGGCTGAGAAGTGCAAATCATGTGAAATTCATAGAAGAATGTGTAATGTATACAGAGAAACATTCTTAGGTGAAAAAAAAATTTTTTTTACAAATAGGTTAAACATGGGTTTGCTACTAAGCGTTTGAGTCACAAAAGACAGTCCATGGAGTCAAAACACATTGACTATCCAGTAAAGAAAAAGTTCCAGGTGGATGGTCAGTAAAGAAGGTCATACTCACAGTCATAAATATCCATCTCTATTAATTTCCTTGAAAAGGTGCAGTTGTAAAAATGTGTTTCCTATTACCAACTCTTTAGGCAAAATTCATCTTATTTATTAAGTGAGACTTGTATTACTTAAAATGAAAATTATTGAACAGTAAATATCTGATAATATTCTAAATATCTTCAAACAACTAGTGTAAGGTATAATTTGGACAATTTTAAAATCCTTAGATTGGCATTTTTAAAAAATTGCTAATTGAATATATTGCCCTATGAAAGTGTTATCAATCCCCATCACCCCACCCACCCCCCAAAAAAAGAAAAGTAGTTTAAAAGGTAGAATTTTTAATATATAATTTAGATAAACTAGAGAAGAAACGGGAATTAATTTATTTTAGCTCAGTTGGTAGTTGAATGAACCTTATGTATTGTGCATATATATATATATATATATATAATATATATATATATATATTTTTTAAATCTATTTTTAAATTTATGTTAATGAAAAGTCTTTTGTGCAAAGTGTTTTTTGTTTTTAAAATATATTTTTATTTCTCTTAGAATTTGCTCTGGAAAATATGCACACAAAAACAAGTTGCATTTAGCCGTGTGAAATATTCAAATATTCTAAACCATCTCTTGCAACTTTAAATGTGCCAAAATGTCAATTATTATAATCACAAATTTGTCTCCTGACACTTTTAAGAAATCTGTCCAACTGTTTGTATGTCAATGAACATACAAATTTCAGTTTAATAACATTAACAATATCTACATATACATTTATATGTCAGTATAATACATACACACACAAGATTCAACATTTGTAGAGTTATTTTTTCCTTCTCTGTTGGGAATTTAGATAAAATATGTCTGTCTTTGTTGTCTACTCTCATTTGTTTAAAAAAGCCCACAAGATATCGGCCAATATCCAAAGCTGACACTCCAGTTTTCGTCATCCATTTATCTTTTTCTTTATTTCACCATTGATTCTAAATTATACTAAATCTCAAGTCTTTTCTTTCTTTTATCTCTGTGTAAGATGTCTACTTCTGATAAAACCATCTTTCTTGTTTCTCATTTCTAGCTTTTACAAATCTAATAGACAATGTGGGATTTCATCATTGCACGTTTTGTTAGAACTTTTCTCTCACACCCTCACTCTCTTTCATAACTTTCCTTTCTTTCTCTCTTTTAAGTATTTGTATTTTATAAATGTAGTTGTCTACAGTTTTATTGCTGTTCATATTTGAAGAAGTCTTGTCCTCTCATATTAAATTGTTTTAGTAAATGTAAGGATCTCTATCTATCCAACTCGTCCTTATTTATCAAAGGTGATTCTTTTTCATTGTAAAATCATAATTTCTTGATTTGATTCTATTATGTTTGCAGAACTTTTTTGTTTGTAGCTGACATTTATGTATTGATATTCTGTTGCACATTTATTAATAATGGAGATTCGCTTCCGGTTTTTGTCTGTAACAAAAATTACGTCACTGCTTATGTCTCATTACCCAAAATCGTCATAACATAGAATAAATACACTCAAAATTTGAACATGCAACATTAGACAGTCCTCATTGTTTTATAAAACAAGTTTTGATAAATACATGACTGGTATTATATATCTATATATAGTTTGTTTTATTTTAATACATATTTAAAGTTTACATTTCAAATTGTTTTATTGTTTAATCCTTTAATGAATTTTATGATTTTACTTACTTAGAGTAAAACTCGCTGACATTGAATTTTTTTACTCCAACCCCTCAGGCAATATGTTCCAAAAATCTATTCTTACAACCCGGAGGCGTTGTTATTTTGTACTAGTTACTTTATGAAGTTGACATGATGACTGCTAAACCAGATACATTAATATATTTCTCTATGTTTGGTTGACTAGCATTAGCAAAATATGTATGACTGCTTCAGCAAAATATGAATATATTTCTCTAGTATTGGTATGACCTAGCATTAAGCAAAATATGAATAATATTTCAAAATATGAATGTATTGGTATTATTATATGGTATGACCTAGCTCAGCAAAAATATGAATATATTTCTCTATGTATTGGTATGACTTTAGCAAAATATGAATATATTTCTCTATGTATTGCCTAGCAAGCAAAATATGAAATAATTCTCTATGTATTGGTATTTAGCAAATAATGAATATATTTCTCTATGTATTGGTAGACTAGCATTCATGAATATATTTCCTATGTATTGGTATGACTACATAGCAAAATATGAATATATTTTCTCTATGTATTGGATGATAGCTTTCAGCAAAATATGAATATATTTCTCTATGTATTGGACCTAGCTTCAGCAAAATATGAAAATATTTCTCTATGATTGTATTACCTAGCTTCAGCAAAAATTGAATATATTTCTCTATGTATTGTATGACCTAGCTTCAGCAAAATTGAAAATTCTCATGTAATTGGTATACCCAGCTTCAGCAAAATATGAAATTATAGTTTCTCTATGTATTGGTATGACCTAGCTTCAGCAAAATATGAATATATTTCTCTATGTTTGGTATGACCTAGATTAGCAAAATATGATATATTTCTCTATTATTGTACAGCAGAAATATGAATATATTTCTCTATGTATTGGTATGACCTAGCTTCAGCAAATTGAATAATATTTCTCTATGTATTGGATACGCTTCATATGAATATATTTCTCTTATATTGGTAATGACTAGCTTCAGCAAAATATGAATATATTTCTCTATATGTATTGGTATGGACCTAAGGCATTAGCAAAATAATGAATATATTTCTCTATGTATTGGGTATGACCTAGCTTCAGCAAAATATGAATATATTTCTCTAATGTATTGGGTATGACCTAGCTTCAGCAAAATATGAATATATTTCTCTATGTATGGTATACCTAGCTTCAGAACAAATGATATATTTCTCTAATGTATTGGTATGAACCTATGCTCTCTAGTTCAAATATATGAAAATATATGATCTTATCTATGTATTGGTGTATGACCATTTAGTAATATTAACATGAAATTAATGAATCACTATATTTACTCATATTATAATTGGTATGATATTGGACCTTATGTATGGTATGACCTAGCTTCAGCAAAATATGAATATATTTCTCTATGTATTGGTATGACCTAGCTTCAGCAAAAATATGAATATATTTCTCTATGTATTGGTATGACCTAGCTCAGCAAATTGAATATATTTCTCTTATGTATTGGTATGACCTAGCTTCAGCAAAATATGAATATATTCTCTATGTATTGGTATGACTAGCATTAGAAAATACTGAATATTTCTCTATGTATTGGTAATGACCTAGCTTCAGCAAATATGAATATATTTCTCTATGTATTGGTATGGACCTAGCATTAGCAAAATATGAATAATATTCTCTAGGTATGACCTAGCTTCAGCAAAATAGAATATATTTCTCTATGTATTGGTATAAGCGGGTATGACCCAGCTTGAATGCTGACTCTCTTTCTTCCTACAAAACTCAGTTAAAAAGTACCACTACTATTCTTCCACAAGGATGGCTTTGACATTAGATAACTCAACAAGAATTGATATGCCATTAAAACAAAGAAACCAAACGAAGCGTTCATGTAACAATCAACATAAATGTGCAAAACAAAAAATCTATTTCAACTTATGGCAAAAGCAATACTAAAACCAAATAAATAGAAAAAAAAAAAGCTAAAGAAATGAAAATAGAATCAAAGTACAAATGTTACTGATTAATTAACAGTGTCTTGAGCAAGGAGCCTCTTTCTAATGGAGCAATCCGATTGTCTTCTGATCTATAAATACACAAATACTGATTGATTAATGGAACTTTTTCTCTTTTTTTTGTTCTTTTTTCTCTCTTTTTTTTATTTAATTTATTTTTTTTTTAATCCATTTCTTTAGTTTCCTTGAGGCAAGGAAATTGTCTTTTTACTTAATGGTCTTTAGTTCTTACTCTCATTCTCCTACAGCAAAATTCATATGCATCTGTTGTTGGCACATTATAGCTCAATAGTATCACATTCTAAAAATCAGTGATTTAAAACTATTGACAAACTCACAAAATAACTTTAATTATTTTTTTAAAGCTTAACATTCTTATCTTAAATCCTCCAATTGTAGTCGGCCTATCTTGTAATCTTTTAAGATTTCTACCATTCGACTTTGATAAATTTTTACATTCAAAGTGTTCAATTTCAGGGTAGTTTCTTGATATTAGATTGATAAAACAGCATTTTTTGTTACATTCAATGTTACATAATTCATGGAGCATATGAATTATGTAGGTAGTGTAGTATAAATTTTAAAATTAAGTTTGTTAAAAAATTAAAATCGGGGAGTTGAGTGGAAAGTTAATGCTGGTAATTGACAGTAAGTAACCTCAGCTTGACCCTTGAAAAATGTGCCAGTAGAAACGTGTGACAGTTTTAGTTAGTTGTGAACCAATTACTTGCCAAAGAAAACGTTCTTTCGAGGTGCCACTTCTCACCGCACGGTTTTGGCTGGGGTTGTTTATAAAAAGCTAAAAGAAACAACAAAGTTTTGCGTATTAATTAATCCATCAGAAATGTACAGACTGTCCAACTTGGAAAGAAGAAATCAACCTGGAGAAGTTGATGACTAACAAAGTAATAAGCAGAACAGAAAGTAAAAACCAAATCTATCATCCTCATCCTCATCCTCATC
>JALAJA010000531.1:0-10476 GCA_023376005.1 Doryteuthis pealeii | reverse complement strand
AAAGAAAATCTTTGAAAGTAAATTAACAAAAAATAAACAACATGAACACTTACAAAAACATTGGTTACAAAATTGAATTTTTCAAAAGAAAATGATTTTTTTTGTTTTCTCTGGTAAAACCTACGGAAATTTGGTGATGTCGACATCATTTCTGACAAAGTCCAAATTACCAATCGTCAAACGGCAATGTGCAGCAGCAGAAGCAGCAGCAGCAGCGATATATCAATTCGCTTATGGCAAATTGATCGTCTTCAATTTCATCTGCTTCTTTTTTTTTTTTCTTTTTTCTTTCTGTCGTCATTCTCAATTCTTTTATCTAAAACGACACATTTCTGGTCTGATATACAGATATTGAAAGCAGAACAGGCTTGTTCGATACAAATACATTTTCCATAATTCTATTATATTCTTCTTTACCAATGCAAAAAGAAAACATTGAGAATAAAGAGATACACAACCCAAAAGGGCCCAAAAATAACAGCAAAAGAATGCATGAATAATTCTCTTTTTTCCGTGATATTTAAAACGAATTCAATAGCAGGAATGATTGGGTTCTCTAGCCATGATGGTGGAAAATAGTTAGTATAGTAAACAAACGTTGAATTCAAACCACAAGAAGGAAACGAGAAACCACTCCACTATCTCCGTTTCACACAAAAAATGCAATGCACAGTTTACAATAAAGGAAGCTGTGAAGAGCCGTGATCACCAAAATCCTGAAAGGACATAGCCACTTTCTGTTCTATTCAACCTAATCTCAATTAATATCTATTATTCAACGTGTTTCTTTAGATCAACTTTATGACGCTCGCACCTCCTGGGGGTGCGAGCGTCATTTCAGGGTGCGCAGAAGCGTTCGTCAAATTTAGATTTTTTTCCTTTGTAATTAATATCATTTATTTTCGTTTCTTTCATTCATAAGTTTCACTCCATGAAGTGAGATCATCGTCGTCTGTGACAGTTTTCGGATCTGCCTCTATCGTTTTGAACAAGAGCTAGAATCCACGGTTGGTAGGCTGATCTGATCTTACCTGATCGTCGAAGTACTTGTTGTTTATTCTTACAATATGAGGAAAAAAAGATTAGTGTAGGGCAGGGTTTCCCAACCTTGTATGCGTAAAATCCCATGCCAGCGGACTGTGAGTTAATATTGACAGTACTGCCTGATTACTATTTTGTAGGGTCATGCCAACTTTTAGCTTGTTGTAATATTTTTTTTTTTCCATTTTTGTCTACTATATTCATCAAAAATGTATTATAAAAATTGTCTCCGGTCAACCTTCACCTTTATTATTATCTATATATTAATACTCGTGTTCCTTAATTGTACGACCGATATCATCTTGCAAAACCCTCTGGTTAAAAATGAGACCGTCCAAATCGTCCCAAGATGAAACGTGAATTCTGCAATATATCTGGTGTTGCTTATTAGCCGAATTCTATTTTTTGATTTCGTCATCTCAGATAAATAATGGACCATTCCGTTTTTATCATTAAGAAAGAAGATAAAGAACGCAGAAGAAATGCAATAAGAAAGAGAGTAGCGGGAAAAGATAAAGATGATGCGCGCGAAATCGATAACGCTAATCTTTTTTATCGAACATAATGAAAAGAAAAGAATTAAATCAAGATAATATACTGGCCGCTAATATAAATCATTACTGTAAAGCGTGCGCGAACATATTAAAAGTTATTTTAGCTGGCGCGGGCCATTGAAAGGGTTGGGAACCACTGCTTTAGATAAATATTTTCAAATCCAAAACCAAAACAAACGTAGTTCACATTATTCTTGTTGGTCATGTTGACAATTCTCCTGAAAGTCAAGTGAAGTTTCCTGAAAAGTTAGATGCGAAATAATGTCTAATAAATAGCTAGAAGCACACGAGACAAAGTAAATTGTCAAACCCGAATCCTGGTTTAATAATCCCCCTCCTTCAATAGGAAATCCCCATAGGGCAATATGTTCTTTGAAAATGAACTCAAAGAATGAACGTAACCAGATTTCTGAAATTAATCTTTGTAAGAATAGCAGCTACAATATCATCCTTGCGAGTTTGATTTTTCACTGGGAATCTGAGTGACAGCAAGACTTCTCAAACCTTCAGAACTCTTCTGAGTATTTTAGCCGTTGTTAATACTTTTCTGGGTGGTCTTCGATTCTTCCTCGGATTTCCAATTCCTGAAGTTTTTTCCAAACACATAGGGGCGTTCCCAGGCCTCCAACAACAATAAGTATCACTTTCTCCCCTCATGTTCAACAATTTTTTAGTTCCCTAGAAAGGTCCAAGTATTGTTAATTAACCCAATACCTGTCTTCTGTCCAGGAATTTGGTTTTACATCAAAATCCCAGAGAATTTATGCCACCTCATTCTATAAGACATAGTTTGTTTTATGCATATACCATTTGGTAGTATCGGTCAAAATTTATTATTATTTCACTCTTTGCAAGTTTTCATACCACTTTTAATTGGTTGGTCTTTCACTCGAGTCTGAAACAGCAAGTCTTCTCAAGATTACAGACTTCTGAGTATTCTAGCTGATCTAAACAATACTGTGGTTGGATAGTCCCGATTCTTCCCCTGATTTCCCATTCCTCCAGTTTATTATTATTATTATTATTATTATATTATTATTATTTTGATACACCTTTGTAATTTTTCACATCAGCGTTAGCTGGTTTTCTTTCACAGGAATCTGGTAACAGCAAATCTCCTCAATATCCAGGACTCTTTTATACGTCTCATTCTCTAGGACGGATTCCGGTTTGTGTATATACCATTTTGGTAGTATGATCAAATATTTAATTTCTTGCACAGTTCCCAGTGGATACCTTTCCCACTAGTGCCTAGATGTGTACTCCTTTTGTGCTAGTTTCTGCATTTGCATTTATTATATGTATAACCAGTTCGTCTCTGTCTCCACGCATCTTGCTATTTATTGCGTCTTATCTATTTTTTGCTTTTCATATAATTGGTTTCTTATGTCATTTATTATTATTATTAAAAAGTTCATTAGGTGGCGTTGATGGCAGAGAAATAGTGGGATGTTGTTCATGATTGGTTATGGTTTTTCGCTTGATAGAGTTGGGATAAATGTACCGATATTTGGCAAAGACAATTCATTAGCCTTGTCCTTTACATTGCAAAGGCATGTCAGCATTGGCTTGTAGGAAATAGGTTCAGGCAAATATGAACCACACGAACCACGTTTTAAATGGCTGTCAAATAGGAAAAGCTTGTGATTCAGGTTAACCGGTTAAATCAATCGTGCAAAGACACCGTGTTACATTGTGTGAATTGAACTGCATCTATACTGGTCATCACGAACAAAAAAGGCGGTTAAAATAAGAAGTGAAATAAATTTGAAATTTTTTAGGGGTTTGTTTTTTTTTCTTGTGAATATTTCAATCAAAACATGGATGAGTTAAGGGAAATGCCAGTCTTCTCTTAGGTACAATCACAAAGCAATTTGAAATCTGATCAATACTTATATATGTGTGTGTGTGTGTGATGTGTGTGTGTGTGTGTGTGTGTGTGGTGTGAACGTCTTGATGAAATTCCTCCTAAAGTAAAGAAGACAAGGAATTTTACAACATACTTCTTCGGTTATGCAATGCGGAAAAATGGACGAAAAGCTTCCTACTCCCCTTGCCGAATAAATGCAACCTTCGGAATCACAAACAACACAGAGGCATAACTCTTATGCTATATCTGCTAAGTTTATAATGTTTTATTTCCCAATTGTATCGGACACGAAATTGAGAAAAAAATTCTTATGAAAAATCAGAACGATTTTCGGAGAGAAATTAATCCACATTCGTTGAATCATCGAAGGAGTATGTGAAAAAATCTCAGGCAACACTTTTGTTGTATGGAGATTATCCAAGGCATTGACTATATGCCCATAAAAAGTGCGGAGCAAATACTTCTAGCATATTGTCTCCTGTTACCCCATAATTATTGCTCTACAAAATCATGAAAGCAATGGATGATGACACTGATTTCTTTGATATTGTCGCCAGAGTTTTGCAAAGTGATGAATAGCACAATATCTATTCATAATTTGCATAGACTACGAACTACGAACGTCAATAGATCTAATGAAAGAATAGTTTCACACTTTAAGAAAGGCAAGAAGCAGATTGATTTCCTGCAGACATTATCACAATTACAGACTATGCAGATTATCTAACGCTTCTCGAAAATACACCTGCCAAGCCGAATCTCTGATGCATAGCCTGAAGCAGGCAACAAGAGGCATTTGGCTTCTACTTGAGCCTCAGCTAAAATTCAGTTTATCAGCTATATAAATATTGTTCCATCTCCACACTAAATGCCTCTGAAATTAGTTTACCAGTTCACATACCACTACAAAAACTTAGATTCATCAACTCTGTAAGAAAACTGGATGCAGTCTAGAGGACCTACCGAGACCCAATTGCCGAGAGAGGGAGTAAAGAGAACTCATGCTGTCAGCATCACTTGATTATGATCACACACACACGTGCGCACACACACACAACACACACACACACACACAACACACACACATATATATATATATATATATATATATATATATATATATAATATAATATATATATATATATATATATATATATAAGCAGACTTGTTCAAAATAAAAGAAGTTCAAATCTAAGTTGCATAATCTTCGACCGTTAATGTAAACAGAGTCAAATTAGAAGAGACATGTTGGCCGAGTATGATGTGATGAAAACAATTAGACGAAGAAATTTAGCACAAAATAATAATGAAAATTCTTCGTTTCTGAATTGAAACAACTTAACTTTAAATCTTTTGTCTATTTCTACCTATCTTAGCGTTGGTGTTAATCGTCTGTTCTATAATGCCCTTTTTTCTCAATTCCCGCCAGTCCTACCGTCATCCAAGGCCAGCCAAGCCAGTTAATCATTGTGGAAAGGGGCTTGTTTAAGACACCGGACACAATTCAGCCTCCTATCTTATGACTTACTCACACAAACGGAAGGTAGAGAGAAGTAGGCTAGCGTCCACTTCTCTTATGTCGCGAGGTTTTATTTAATAGAAAGAGTGTGGGTGCAAGAGCAAAGAATGAAGGCTACGAGAAACAAACAGAGACGATGAAATTAGTTGATTTTGGGCGTATTTCTTATTTTAAACATACTTTCATAAATACAGGGTGTTTCAAAAATGTTAATATTTCTATGGAAGTTCCTTTATGATATCATGATTTTAAAGGCTCCCCATTTTCAACATCCCTGTCGACATATAATTGGAATCTTCCCCAGGTGGTCTCCATAAATATCTATTATGCTTTTCTAATAAAAACACTCCTATAGAAATATTAATATTCTTTCAATCACCTGTGGATCTCCCAATAATGTGTCATAGGGATGGTGAACATGTGGAGATTGTTTGAAATTATATATAAAGCTAATCCCAAAGGGTTTTCAATTTTAAATCACCCTAGTATCAATTTGTAAAATAAACCTAGAAAATCAAATGTTTAAATTGCTGATCCAAATGTATCTATGCACAGAGAAAAGATGGGAAAAATACTTCCCAAAGAAAAACTCTTACATCTATAATTCTATTCATAACCGCCTAGATATCTTGAAAGTGATGTCAACGTAATCAGAAGTAAAGCATGGATTGCTACTAACAATTCAACGACTATATAGAAATTTCAATCTCTCTGATAAAATAAAATGGGATTTTTTTCTAAGTTGTAGCCGTGTTAGTACTATTATATGTTTGCACCACTTGGACTTTAATGAAACACCTGGAGAAAAGCCTAGAAGGAACCACAACAAATGTTGAATAATCCTAGAAATGCTACACCCTACAAAACAGCAGCTGCTCCACTAATTACCATTTATTACTTTATTTCAACATTTACATACATATTTATTACGGTTATTTTAAGATTTATTACCTGTTACTATATCTACATATTTATTATTGGTTTTAGACCTCGATAAATAATGCCTATCTCTACCGGACTTTGAGGGCTTTACGGTCACTTTCCTCCTATTCAGTAAAAAAACTTTAAAATATACGAATACAGGTCAAAAAATTGTTTTTATTGTTTTAAATTATAATCCTTTAAATACCTGCTATATTTTGGATGCTCAAATAAAGAAATATTATATTTTGCTAATGAAATGATATAACATTTTAAAATTAGAACATTACGTTTTCCTTTCCCGCGTATTTAACGTTTACAAGTTTGACTACTATATTCACAATTAAAATGTATCAATAAACTAAAAGGTTTTTCTACACCATTAAAGTACAATGAGTAAATTAATTCCGAATTGCTTCGTTAAAAACCGCTAAAAGAAAAACGAAAACTCTAGCACACACTTTTTTTTACAAGAAATCGACTAAACTACATCATTACAAAAGCCATAACAAATAAAAAAACAAACATAATTAGAACCTGTTTATCGATGAAAGATTTTAAACTTTACAATCTATTCTTTAGCTTAATCTGCCCGCCCCAAATAAAAACCGCTTTTATGCTTAAATATTAAAATTAATTACATAACCGATTAAAACATATCTTTAGACAATGATGAAATCAATTAACTTAATTACGAAAGAATTGGCAACTTTTTCTAACCAGAAAAAAAATACATTATTGCATCCCTTTTTTAATCCTGCCAAACCAATTCTGACAAGGCTTTAATAGCAACCTTTGCAAACAACTTCTTGCGCCAACTTCAATTGACATTCAGCTTGCCTTCCATCCATGTTTTTGTACATCTCTAACAGTTCGTAGTATTTAAATCTCTTCTGTACATTTCCCCTCTTCTGCGTCCTCCTCCCAAGGAACTGTCAATTCTCACATTATTATTATTTATTTGAGAATATCACTAAATCTGGCGTAATGATGTTTGGACGATGTGGCCCGATGAATCTTAATCTTGTCTCTAAATTGGCTCTTAATTCCCAGTCTGTGTTATGACAATGCATTGGAGTAAAGCTTTTTATTGGCTAAGATTTTTGCACCAGTCCTGACAAACTCTATCAAGCTTATGCCATTATTGGAATATTTGTATGATGGCCATAGTGGCTTCTTCCACCACGTCTTAATATTTGATCATGAAGTTCCATCTGTTAACGACCATGCGCTAGTTGCAGTTTGGCAGCTACTTAGGATGTGTTTTTAATGATCCTGTCCACCACATAATTGACACAAGGGTGTTCTGTTTTTTTTTTGTTGTTTTTTTTTTTCTATAGTGAGGGTTCGCAGGACTGGGCAGGGTGTCATATATGGACCGAATTAGAAATGTTATGGTCACTACGCCATAAGTGGACATTTAATTTTCGATTAACTATGGACTCCCATCTAGTTCAGGCACCTTGTTTGTCACAACTATACCATTTTTCCATTCTTTTCTTTCTTCGCAGTTCGCGTATTTTGCCCTTTCTTTTTCCCAATGCCTTGTCCACCCTAATGTAGGGAAAAGCCAGACAGGCCCGCACGGCAGTAGTACGACCCCTAGGATTTGCTTTTTCTCGAAAGTCGTTATTGTGCAACTTTTAATTCATGTACCGCTTTCCACTTTCTTTCCTTATGTTATACTTCGATGCCTGCTCCGGCAACTTTGGGATCTTTGGACAACTGGAACTGCATTGATGTTCTCACTTTTTTGCGACTTTGTATTCTTTAATAAGGCTTTTGAGGAGCTTGCAGTGCATTTTTAATTTCCGTATAGGGCAGTGCTACTAAGACATTTGGCAACCCAGCTATCTTACGCAATCTGAGTTAATTCCTTTTTTCTAATGTGTTCTACATTGAAGGATGTAAATTCCGTAAATGGTTAATGGACATTTAAAATAGTTGGTTAGAACAACGTGCTCATAGATCCAGACTTTAGAAACGTCCAAGTAAACCGGACCCATCAATTCTGTTTACGACTTCTGCAGATTGTCACTGGTTTCCGATTGCCACCGCATCCCTTCAGTGGTGATCAAAGCTTCCTAGCTCTTCACTAGGATTTTGTTTTATTGTGTGGATTGCTTTATTGTGGAATATTAATTAGTTTATTTTAAAAATTCTAGATGAAACATTGTCACTCCTTTATTTTACTGGTATTGTCTTTCCTAATAAATTTATATTGATTTTATTGCAACACAATCTGGTTGTCATTCTATAATAATAAGAATAACAAAAATATAAACAGGTAAGCTTTTTGTGTGAGATTCAAATTCATTTTTCTTTTGCCTCGAAGAAGCCGGCTGTTCAGCAGACCAACTACAAAGAGACAGTGGTTTGTAGAAACCTCTTAAACTATTATTTCCGATATTATAATTTGATTTTTAAATTTCAAATCTGTTCTATTGCTAGAAGTTGTAGTTTAATATCCCGAGGAGAGAATACAATAAAAAAAAAGTAACAAAAATTTCAGATAAATGTAAACCCGAGCAAACGTAGGGAGGTGAGAAAAATCTGAATTTTCTCTTTACAGCTTGGTGAATTTTTCCGTTCATTTTCGCTGTTTCTTTCATAACATTTTTTGCTAAACGACAATTGATTTCCTACTAACATCTTTATGTGCATTAATATATATTACTTCCTTAATACACGACAATACTTTACTCCGTTGCCCTGTCAACGGGGCTAGATTATGCTGACTATATTCTCCGACAGACAGGTAAGACCCCCACTTCGAAAGAGGTGCCCAGGGTATGAAACTAACTCCATCTATCCATTTACGACGAGCAACTCTGTATAAATGTTAAAGTTGCATCCAACAACCCTCAATCTAATCCAATTCAAGCATCACAGAGCAATCGCACGCTAAATAATTAAAAAAGCCAAGAGAAACTCCTGGCAAAATTATGTCAATAAGCCCAACCCTTCTACTAAATCAAAAACCATCTGGACATGATCTGCAAAATCTCCGGGAAACATCAATCAATTCCCCTTAAACACCTCTCCACAAACTATACTAAAATAACTACCAAAAAGGACATTGGAAACCAATTAGTTGAAACCTTTTCAAAAACCTCATCTAGCCAAAATAACCTACAATTCTTAAAAATCAAATAAAAAGAAATTCAGAAATATATAACAAGCTTTTTACCTTACTAGAATTGATGGAACCCATAAAAAATCCCAAAGCACACATGTCAGTCCATACGAAATACATTATGAGTTATTAAAACAACTGCCCCAAGAATCCATGATATATCTTCTGGAAGTTATACAACAACATCTCTCGGACAACAAAATTCTCAGACACATGGAAACAGACACAGAAAAGATAGCATAAAGTCTGATAACTACCGTTCCATTGCGCCTGACATTTTGCCTATGCAAAGGACCATGGAACGTATGATAAACACAGACTGCATGATACTAAAGTCAAAATAATCACTGACCTTCCCATAAGAAAGAGGAACGATATAACACATAGAATGGGGGGCGACCGGCACAACCATTCCTCATTATACAGATGCATAAATCCACTCAATACTGACTATGGCATAGCCTTTGTATACAGACCAACCAAAGAGGTTAGACCTTATACACAACAAGAGGGCTTAAGACTAGCTGACTTAATGAGCCTATCAAAACTTATTCGGTGGAAAGCCTCTTTTATACAGAGCTCATGAAGCACCCTAAAACTCAGAACGCAAATATTACCTTACAATTTATACGTAAATACTGCCCATCCAATGCCAGCATGTTATTGGATTTTGAATCAAATCACTATCCAGCCTCTCTTAAACAAAACAGAAACCAAAAGCATAAAACATTTTTAGCCTCCATATAAAACCTATACTCCTAGCGATCCAATTCCCTCTCACCAAATCATACATGATACATATCTTATCTACACCCCACCTTGAACATTTAAACAACCGCACGTGATCCTGGGCCGTTACGTAAACCTTCCCAAAATGAACACTCACTCTGGTACCTATAAAAAAACTCCGAATTATCATGGAGCAATTCATTCCTGCGTTTTTACGACGGATCCAAAGATAATGATAAAACTACAAGTTGCAGCCTGTGCTAGAACCAAGAAAGTTTTCAAGAGAGGCGTCTCCCACAAAAGGAAACCTTCATTTTTAGTCCAAAGTGCTATGCCAATACACTGCGCCTCAACCTCTAAATCCATCTCATAGACGAACAAAACGCAAAACACCTTTCGAGTAAGATCCTTCCTCCAGATCTCGTTCTCAGATTACATAACCACACCATAAACAAAACATCTGATAATCCTCTTACATCGAATAAAATACTAAATAGACTGAATACCAGCTCATAACTCAAGAAGATCTCTGTGCCGGATTTCCAAGCCATATACGGAATACAGGAAAAATATGAGCAAGGCTGAGCCGCAGCAGTCAAATCACACTATAAATGGCCACCCTGTACAGATTCAAATTACCCGATATAGAGAACTGAAAACCAAATCAATAATGCTTTTTTATTTTAAAAAATGGCAACAAAATTGG